>JAQGBD010001039.1:0-19764 GCA_034698165.1 Punctoribates punctum | reverse complement strand
AACTGATGGCATCAATGGTTACACAAATCCTGGTCTCAAAGATATGATTGATCTGAATGTCTTGAATAGTGCCGCAAATAAAGAAACACCAAGATTATAAATTTGAACCTATAAAATGTTTTGTTTTAATTTTCAAATAAAAATTTTATGAATTAAATCCATTTTTTTCATTTTACCAAGCTTTCCATCTGGTAAAATATACAAATCACCAGTGTTTCACTGATAAGTTATCAAGTAAAATTGATTACTATTATTAACTATATCCTTGGAGGAGGTTTTTTTTGCCCCTTAGACCAAAAGCTTTGAAATTATGGCCCAGTTTTTGAAGTGAAAGAAAATTTTAATCTTAGATCATAGGAAGGGCTAATAGACCTGCCTCTAGACCAAAAATTATAATATTAGGCTTCCCCTAAGAGTGTGAGACCAAGCTCGTCCCAGTAAATAATTAATTGCTAGATCTTAAGCATAAATTGATATTTTGTCTGAAATTTCCTTCGCATTCAGACCAAGAATTATGAAAACAAATGGAAAAATCCTCAAAACTAATGTCAGATTAAAAAGTGATTACAATATCGGAAAAAAATGTTCCTGGTGACGACAACACAGTTGAAGTATTTTTCCTCATTTTGTGAAATAACTTGCAAGTTGCAAAATGTTTTTTTTAATAGTGAAGATTGAAATTCTTTGTGTTTGAAAAACAACAAAAATATTGATTAATGCAAAACAAGTCATCAGAAATGCCATCACTGATGAGGTTTTCCTTCAAATAATTGGTGTATTTTATAGGTTTAGTTACACAGATCACCAAGCTCATAGTTGACTGGGCAACTGAGCTCCATGGTCATCTTGAGTTAAGTTTGCCTGATAGCCATTTTTCACTTAACACTCACTTAAATCAATAGAAATAAAAAAACTCAATAAATTCTTGAACACTAATTTGAATTGAGCAAGATATAAATTGAACTGACGTAGATAGCTACAAGAGAGCAAGTTCAGTATTTAACTTGGTAATTGTTCGGAATTTTGTTATGTTAAAAAAGACATCCGTCATATGGAAGAACAGGAATGAGAAGGGATTCAAAATTAATGACAAATTATTACACAAACGTTGAAACGCATGAAACGACTCAAAAATCATAAGCAAATTACCCCTAAAAAGAGGTATAAATAATTTGAATGCAATTAACATAATATTGAGAAATGTTTGCCTCTGTTTTGTTGGCAAAATTCCTGATCATATTTATATTTCCTTCGAAGATATCCTGGTGCAATTTTGGATTTTTGCTGGCTAAATTACAATATATAAAGACTGAGAACAGGTGTCAGTCTTACCATTCTTTCAATTTTGATCAGTGTTTGGAATATACTCTTGTTTTGCACCAAATCTCAACCAAATATGAACCGACACTTCACTAAGAAATTGAAACCAATTCCCTTTGAGGAGGAAGTTGTAGTCTCTGGTATATCAGGCAAATACCCAGGTAACTGTCAATTTAACATGATTATATGATATGATATGAAAATCAATGATCTTGTTTATTCAGAAAGCGCTTCCATAGAAGAGTTTGCCCGAAGACTTTACAACAAAGAAGATTTAGTCACTGAGGATGAGTCGCGTTGGAGAAAAGGTCTGTACCTAATATTTGCATGTTCAGTTTTCTGCTCATTTTCTTAAACAATCATATCTACTGAAAATTAAGGTTTTAGAGACTGAACAAGAGTCTTGCAATCAATAATTATCTACCCTGAGTAATCTCGAAGTGCTTTCATACTGTGAACACTAGTTTAATAAGGGTTTGAAAAGAACATGGGGCAGTTTACTACCTAAATAGGGCCTAATGTTAAACCTGAGGGGGAGGCATAGCAGTTGATCCCTTTCGCACATTCCTATCTTTAACTGACCATGAGTTTTGTTCCTGTTAAAATTTTCAGTTTAATCCAGAGTTAAATTCTCTTTTAGTCTAGTTGAAAATGATAAATAAAATTAATATTTGTAATGTGCTTGCACAGACTTATTCGTTGCCCCGATGGGAATGGGCAAGCTCAATGAGCTGGAGAAGTTTGACGCCGACTTCTTCAGCTGCGACGAAATCCAACCCAATTATATGGACGCACAGATCAGAATACTATTGGAGTCGACATTCTCTGCCATATGGGACGCAGGCCTGGATCCGGCAAAACTGAGCGGCACAAACACCGGGGTCTTTATCGGCAACTGTTTCGATGAGATACTGAACGCGCACTCGACTGTGGGAAGCATACCATTATATAAACAGTATATCGCCGCACAGGTCTCCCATCGGTTCAACTTTAGAGGGCCGGCAATGGCTGTCGACACGGCCTGTGCCTCCAGTTTTACAGCTCTGAACGAAGCGATGACTTACATGAGGAACGGCGTCATCGACAGTGCAATTGTCGCCGGAATCAACTTAGGGCTCAACCCTATTATGCAGTACCAGTTCTTTAAGCTTAATATGTTATCACCTGATGGGAAGTGCAAGTGTTTGGATGAGTCGGCCAATGGCTATGCAAAAGGAGAGGCTGTGGTCGCTATTCTTCTTCAGCGAAGACCTGTCGCCAAACGTATTTACGCGACAATTATTCACACGAAGACCAATAACGACGGCTACGAAGAAATGGGTATCACTTTCCCCACTTGGGAGTCACAGAGAGACCTAATGGCGGCCACATATGCCGAGGCCGGTGTCCACCCCCACGACGTGCCCTACATTGAGGCCCACTGCACAGGAACTCAGGCCGGAGATCCCGAAGAGATGAGAGCCATCTGTGAATCAATGTGTTCGGGTATGTCTTGATTACAGACATTTTAATCTAGAATAACATTTATAATTTGAAATGATCAAGGTGGTCGCAAAGAGCCGATAATGATTGGGGCCCACAAGTCAAACATCGGACACACAGAGGCCTCCTCTGGTTTGTGTGCAATGAGTAAAGTGATTATGTCCTTCGAAAACGAGTTAATCCCCTCAAACATCCACTACAGAAGACCCAACCCTAAGGTAGAGGGCATTAAAGCCGGCCTTTTGAAGCCCATTAACGACAACACACCCTTCACCGGCTGTTTGGCCGGACTAAACAATTTCGGTTTCGGCGGTTCCAATATTCACGTCATCGTTAAGTCCCCGAAAATTAAGGCCAAAGAAAATAACAATAAAATTGTGGACAAAATTCCCCGTTTGGTCACTATTTGTGGCAGAAATGAAGAGTCAATTCAGTTCTTCTTTGAGAATCTCTTTGAAAAGCCCGAGAAAGTGACCAGGGACCTGTTGGCTCTGGTCAATGATGTCTCAAAGACGGCCCCATTTAAGGCGGACGCCTCTTATGTGGGAATGGGTTCGAGAGGTTTTGCACTCATTGAAAGCCAAGACCAAGATCTTCAAACTATTAAACAATTCAATGTGAAAGAAGTCAAAGAAAAGGACAGAGAGGTATGGCTTGTGATGTCCGGAATGGGAACTCAATGGACAGCAATGGCCAGAGATATGGTTAAAATCGATGTCTTCGAGAAGTCGATCAGAAATCTGTGTAAAGTCGTGAAAAAGTTTTCAATCGATTTATGGGATCTTCTGATGAATGAGAAGCAAAACATTTGCGATTCAGTTATTAATTCATTCCTAACGATAGCCGCCATTCAAATCGCTTTAATTGATTTACTGGAAGAGCTCGACATCAAAGCCGACGGAATAATTGGCCACTCGATCGGGGAACTGACCTGTGCTTACGCTGACAAGTGTTTGACTGCCGAGGAGACCATAACAATGGCCTACTGGAGGGCCAAATGCATTGCCGACAGTTCCTCTACCAGAGGAAGTATGGCTGCCGTCGGTTTGGGCGCAAAAGACTGCAAACCTCTCTGTCCTTCCAATGTGTTTATCGCCTGCGATAACACCGACGACTCGGTGACTGTGGCCGGAGATGACAGAGCTGTCGACGCTTTCGTCAAAACAATCAAAGAGAGGAGCATTTCCGCGACCAAAGTCGACAGCAGTGGTATTGCATTCCACTCACCCCTCATGTATTCGGTGGGCGAAGACATGATAACTAAGCTGAGGACAGTTATGGCCGACACACGAAAGATGACATCCCGTTGGGTCAGTTCCAACTTCAACAACAAACCGAAGAGCATTTCCGCCGAATATTTTGTCGACAATCTGTTATATCCGATCCGTTTCAACGAATCACTGAAACAGATCCCGAGTAACGCAGTGGTGATTGAGGTCTCGCCTCACTGTCTGCTCCAATCGTTGATCAAACGAAGTTTGGGACCAAACATATCATACATTCCTCTGATGAAGAAAAACGAGAATAACTTAAATTTTTTCCTCACAAGTATTGGAAGTCTTTATACCTCTGGACTGAACCCGAGTATTGAAAAACTCTACCCCAGAGTTGAATACCCGGTTTCTAACGGAACGAAATTCATTTCGCCCTTGGTCAAATGGGTTCACGATAAGAATTACATCGTCACAAGATATCCAGAATTTTTCACATCCTCCCAGTCAAGCAAGACTCGAACAACCAAGTTCAATTTGATGGTTTGTATATTAAATTGTTTTAATTGATCTGAATCATACTAACTATTGATTTACTTTTACCTAGGACAAAGAGGATCAATATATGACCGGTCATGTGATCGACGGAAGGAATCTCTACCCGGGAACTGGTTATCTACTGTTGGCCTGGAAGCATTTGGCGGCCTCCCACAACCTGGAATATAATGAGCTGGCTGTTGAGTTCCGAGATGTGGTCTTTCACCGTGCTACTTTCATTCAACAGAACAAAGAACTGAAATTCCAGACAACAATCGACTCAACGAATAATAACTTTGTTTTAACCGAAAGCGACGCCATTGTCGTCACCGGAAACATAAGAGCTCTGGAGAAGAATGGCCTCCAATTCCAGCACTATTTGGAGGACAACTCCTATCAAATCAGTAAATCAGAGAACTTGGTCCTTAACAAACAAGATGTTTACACCGGTCTTAGGCTCAGAGGCTATGACTATAAACCAAGTTTTCAGTGCATTTCAGAGGCCTATGTCGAGGACCGTACTGTCAAAGCCCTGGTCGAGTGGACCAACAATTGGGTGGTTTTCTCTGACAATATGATCCAGATCGGAATTGTCGGCGTCGACTCTAAAGGCCTTTACATTCCGGTCCGCTTAGACCTGATTAGATTTGATCCAAAGCTCTTACTATCGGAGGTGTCGGCCGTCGATAATCCAAGACTCGAAGCTGTCTTCGATTACGACACTCTTATAGGAGTGGCCAAAGGTCTTGAATACAGAGGAATGAAAGCAAACTTTGTTCAGAGAAATCTGAATTTGACCAAGACTCTTGTCGGCGACTATGGCTTCGCTCCTTTTGACGGACAGGTCCTCAGTGAAAATGAAGAACAATTATCTCATTATAAGTCAGTTTGCGATAAATTGGCCAAAAGTCTGGACGAGAAGCGAAGTATCGGAAAATCGGTGAAAATCACGACACAATTGTCAGACAAAGAAAAATCTAATCTCAAAGAAAAGAACAGCCGTTTGTATGAATTCCTTTTGGAATTGGAAAAAATGGATAATTTGGACATCAATTCGATCAAAGAATTAGATTCATATAAAGAATTGAGCGAAGACTTTATGATGAAAACCATTTATAACAAGTGGTTAATCGACAGCCAAATGATAATTGTCTTCGACAACAAGAAAGGCCTCGAATTGCGAACCCTTGAGCTGAATGACAGCACAGAACTATTGCAGCCGATAGTGGCCGAGAGTCTGGACCCCCACGACTACAATGTCAAACTCAATTACAGTGTATTGAGACGGTCTGCTCTTCGTGGAGGTGACCAGGATGACGACACCACTATGGAGTGGCCCTCAAAGGAGTCCTCAATTACAGCAGATATGAAAGAATTGGATTTTATTGTCTATAAGAACGACACGAAGAGTGACATCAATTTGGATGAATTGTTTGCCTCCGTTTGGGATAAACTCAAAGCCAACGGATTCTTCCAAACCGTCTTCAGAGAGAAGTTCACCGAATCGGAGAAATTGATCCGCAATTTAAATAACCAAAAGTATCAGACAATGGATAGGAATAAAGTGCGAACTGCGGCCCAAAAGTCTGGCCTCAAATATATCGGAACCAATGAAAACCAATTCGGCGTCACATCTATTCTCTTCCGTAAGGTAACGACTGTCCCCCAGATTGAGAACCAAATCTTCTTCGAGATAACCAACAAATTCAACGATTGGTTGGAAAACCTTAAGGAAGAGATGAAAACAATTCATAATAAGCCCGAAGGGGACAACATTTGGCTCATCGGACAGAACAGCTCTAAAAACGGTATTTTGGGACTCATATACAGTCTTCGCAAAGAAAACAATGGCCTACGGATCAGAAGTATCTTCAACTTCAACGGTAATACAGACAAACTGATGTCAAACCCGGCAGAGCTCAAGCAGATCATCGAAAAGGACCTGGTCTTCAATGTCTACAAAGATAACAATTGGGGTTATTATAAATTGAATGTGCGACCCACCCTGGCCAAAACAGTGATGGCTGAGCACTGTTTCCTCAACACCAGCAATAGGGGTGACCTCTCAAGTCTCAAATGGTATGAGTGTCAGCACAAGTATTGGCCGATCGGCAAAAAGGAGAACCAAATCCTTTGCCATATTTATTATTCTGCCCTCAATTTCCGGGACATTATGTTAGCCTCAGGTCAGTCATGAGAACAGTCATCAGAAGAGAGTTCTTTGATTTCCTAATCCAAATTGATTTCCGATTTCAGGCCGACTGCCAGCGGATGCACTTCCGGGAGATATGGCTCTTCAGGACTGCATTCTAGGACTGGAATTCTCGGGTCGGGACGAGAATAACAACCGAATCATGGGAATGGTTCCTTCCAAGGCATTGGCCACATCCTGTATTGTCGACGATCCAGACTTCTTATGGCCTATCCCTGAGAACTGGACAATGGAAGAGGCGTCGACTGTGCCCTGTGTTTACTCAACCGCTTATTATTCACTCGTTATTCGAGGAGATCTGAAAAAAGGTGAAAAAGTATTGATTCACTCAGGATCGGGAGGTGTGGGTCAGGCAGCCATCAATATCTGTCTGGATATGGGCTGTGAAGTGTTCGTTACGGTCGGCTCCCATGAGAAGAGAAATTTCTTGAAAAAGCTGTTCCCGAAGCTCACCGACAAAAGCTTTTCGTCATCACGTGATCTGAGTTTCAAAACCCATGTAATGCAGGCCACAAACGGAGCCGGAGTTGATTTGGTGCTCAACTCCCTGTCCGACGACAAACTAGTCGCTAGTTTGCAGTGTTTGGCAGACAACGGCCGGTTCCTCGAGATCGGGAAATACGATATGTCTGTAAACACAAAATTAGGTGATCTTTGATTCCACTCTATTTATAAACAATTAAGACATGGATTCTGTCCACAGATATGTCAGAACTGATTAAAAACAAGTCATTACACGGAATACTTTTGGACGCGTTGTTCACAACCGATGAGAACACCCCTCAAACTGTACTGAAGGACAGAAAACGTATTTGGGATCTGATTAGTGACGGCATTAAGAGAGGAGTCGTTAAGCCGTTGAACAGAAGTGTCTTCAATTATGACGAGAGTGAAGAGGCCTTCCGTTTCATGTCTTCGGGTAAACACATGGGAAAAGTTGTCATTAAAATCAGAGACGAGGAGAGGGCCGGTAATAAGGTATCGCTCCGGGGCTTCAACATCCCGGCCATCGCTCGAACGGTATTCAATCCAAACAAAGTCTATATAATGTCCGGAGGTTTGGGTGGTTTTGGTCTCGAATTAATCGATTGGATGATTGAAAGGGAGGCCAAAAAGTTTTTGATCACTTCAAGGACCGGACCCAAAGAGGGCTACCAAAAGTTAAAACTGAAACGTTTCCGGGATATCGGCGGCGCCGACATACATATTGTAAAGAACTTGGACCTGACCTCTCCCAAAGACGTCACCATTTTGTTCAATACTGCGGCCAAATACGGGCCAATCGGCGGTATTTTCCATTTGGCGCTCGTCCTGTCGGACGCCATCTTCGAGAACCAAACGGAAGAGATGTTCAAAACTGTTTGCCATTCAAAGTCTGATCCATTTATTATCATGGACATTGTTTCGAGAAAATACTGTCCCGATTTGGACTACTTCGTAGGCTTCTCTTCAGGTGTGGCCGCTCGAGGAAACATCGGACAGACCGGCTATGGCTACAGTAATTCTGTAATGGACAGGCAAGAACAACCATGCTCATTTGAATAATTATCAAACATAACTGTTTCTATTCTCTCTAACAGAGTTTGTGAGATAAGAAGAGCCGACGGATATTCAGGGCTCGCCATTCAATGGGGAGTCATCGGAGACGTGGGTATAGTCGTGAAGAACACCGGTAGTGACGACGCCATTATCGTCGGAACAGTGGCTCAGAGGATACCCTCCTGTTTGCACGCAATGGATCAGATCCTTCAGTCAGATAAAGCGGTTTGTGTCAGTTTTGTCAAGAGTGAGCCCAAAATGGAGTCGGGCGGTGGCAAAGGGAACTTCCTCAAGAAGTTGGCTCACATTCTGGGTATGGACGACATCAAGAAATTGGACGCCAGCACCAAATTCCTCAAACTGGGTATGGATTCCCTGATGGCCGTTGAAATACAGCTCTCCATTGAGAGGGAGTTCGGTGTCGTTATGTCCGCCCAAGACGTCAGGGAATTGACAATAGCCAAGGTCCTCGAGATCGCAGACGGAGCCAAATAAAGAGCAAATTTATATTTTTATTCCTTTTAATCCGAGTTTTAAATAAATTTATTAATCAATAAATATGTTAATCACTTAAACTTGAATTTCAATAATTAATTAGTGAAACATACCTTGGTAATGCCATTCAAAGTATGAGCTACATTACTAATTATAAGCCTGGTAGATTACTAGATCATTTTCTTACAGAATTATATTTTGACCTAGCTTGATGATGTAAGTCTGCACATAATTTTTCAAAAATTAATTGCAACAAAAAATTGCCTGGATAATTCTCTCACAATTGAATTGATAGCTTGAATCAATAGATTTACAAAGTTTAAAACATGGATGGGCCTCTTAACTGATAGGGGGGAGGTTGGGGTGCCTTTTCTGCAGGTGGATTTCACCATCCAAATTAATCATTTGGTTGGTTTTCGTGAAAGTTGTGCAAGGTATGAAAATAAGTTAATTTTTAAAAGCTGTAACTTTACTCTTAAAATTTATTGAAATTAACAGCTGAATATTACCTTGGTATTCCGGCCGAAGTTGCAAAAAAATTTAATACAAATATCATGGATAAATAACATCATCAATTATTCAGCCAAGTGGTAATTCTAATAGCATTGATTACAAATTGCCTTTCAATTATTCAAGGTCTTTTGAAGAATCGGAGTATATTCAAAAATGAGTTTTAAAAACTGTAATTTAATTCATGCAAATAATCTAGATTAATCAAAAAATTAAAACAATAGTAAACTGGCACAATCCAGTATTTAAATTCCAAAAATAATATACCCAGGTAATATTTTTTAATGTGTATTTTTTTTATTGAAAAGTTTAATAACAATTAGAAAAACGATTTGACCCTAAAAACCAAAAGCGGTTAAACCCGTTCTGTTGGTCTGAGGAGTGGACTCATTGTTAACAGTATTTTTTAGCGCCGGGTCTATAATCCTGAGCCTATTTATAGCCGATTGGTATGCAGTGAAAATGCAGTTCATTTGACTGGAAAGGACTTATTCTGACCTCAAATCGGTTTCTAAACAAAAACTCTTAACACATATACAAAGCACTGAATCAAAAGCACAGGTTTTGAGAAATCAACGCAAATATTGAACGGAAAACACATATAAAACATCTCATTGTTGAGGATGTGCTCCACGTTTAGGACAATCACTTAAGAGGCAAACCTGTATTGAACGGATAGCACAGCCTTAGGTCTGTCCCACTCATATGGGTTTGATTTGTCGGCATTTCGTCAATGAGTTGAAGAGAGAGAATAAATGAGTTTTATTTGTGTTTTGCTATTAATCTGTGAATTACTTGAATTTGAATCAGGATTTTGAATAATTTGGAAATTTTTGAGTTATTTAACCCTCTGTTTGATTGGTTTTTACCTGGATATCAATGTTTTGATTAATTGATTGTTTGAATTTTGTTATTGTTTTTCAATATTTTGTTTTAAAAGTCAATAAAACTCTGGATTTTGTGCCAAAAAATGTCATTTTATGAGAATTTGTGTTATTATTTGGACCAGTATTGGGAAGACGTGGGCGACCCCCGTGTCAACCACTGGCCCATCATAAGGGGCGGCATTTGGCGAATACTGGCCATAATGGGCTTCTATATTATTTTTACTAGATTATATTTGCCGTATTTCATGCGAAACAGGTAATGACCTTGATAAATGCTCAAATTTTTCTATTTTCAAGATGACCTATCTCATTTTTTTCAGAAAGCCATATGAATTGAAGAAATTGATGCTATTCTACAACTTATTTATGGTGTGCGCAAACATATATGCCTTTTATTGGGCGGTCATATCCGTAAATATGGGCAAAATATTCCTGGACTTCAAATACCCGGATCGTAGGGATAGCTCACCTCAGACACAATGGTATCTGTTTTTAGGTCAGTCCCCATAATCAAGAGTTATGGCTTTCCCCATATATTCTACCCTTTTATTGAAATTAAGTTCAATTAAGTGATGAAAAACTTGTTTTTTACTTAAAATAGAAAAGACTTTCAATTATTGCAATTATTTTCGGTATTTTTATGCAATAAATTTCAAACCACTCGTAGGGCTGTCCCCTCTTATCGATTGATTGAGCTATAGTTAAGATTAACTTGGTGAATCTGATGTAAATAAACTAAAATAGATAGTTATTGAAGGACTGTCAACTTGTCAATAATGTTTAATTGAGTTACCAAGCTAGATTTCTAATTTGTGATTGGACTTGAGCATTGGATTACTTTTAATTCACAATTTTGGCAAAAAATGTGCTAGCTTAAATCTGTAATAGATAAAGGTATTCCAATATTTTTTTTTGTCTTTTATTATCGCCTTGAAATATTTGAGCAAGTTAAAATAATCTTGGTTTGAATGAGTTTGCACTCATATAGACTGTAAGCTTTGCGATAAAATATATTTGAATTATCAAGCAATTTTTATAATAATCCAGTAGCTAGGAATCATGTCCAATTTTTAATTTAATGTCTTTTTTGAATTTATATGCTAGCTTAAATTTGAATTAATCTTAAAAGCCCGACAATCACTTATATTTAGATAACCAGGCTAAATTTGAATATATTAGCTAAACAATCAGACTATAAACTTGAAAGTAAAGTTTAGTTAAATGGCCTTGTAAATTATTCCAATAACATGAAACTTAAACTAATCTGTGAGGTGCTTGATCAATTGATAGATTATAATTGCCTTGCTCAAATTAATTAATAGATGACTTAATTTTCGCTCAATTTTATCAATAAATCATAAATATTTTCAACTAAAGGCTGTAATTCTTATGCAAGAATTCAATTGAATTATCAAGCAAGTTTTAAAATAGTTATTTTAGGTTTTATCACTCATTGAATAATCAAGTAACTTTATTTTGGCTCATTTAAAGGTTGGTTTTTTATGGTGTCCCGTCTGGTGGACCTCTTGGACACCGTATTCATAGTGTTGCGCAAAAAGGACAGTCAGATATCATGCCTTCACTTATACCATCACACAGTGGTTCCGTTCCTCTGCTGGATATCATTCAAATACAACGCAATGATACCAATCATACGGCTCTTCGTTGTCCTCAACAGCGCTATCCATAGCCTTATGTACGGCTACTATGCGTTGGCGGCGTTCGGGCCGTCCCTCAGGCCTTACCTCTGGTGGAAGCGCTACATAACTGTGTTCCAGATCTGGCAGTTCATCATTTGTGGCACTTATGGTGTCGTCCTTTACATCAAACAAACCGATTATCCGATGGATTGGTTTTATTTCGTTGTCGGACAGAATCCCCTCTTTTTCTATATGTTCTATGATTTCTATAAACAGACGTATAGTCAAAACAAATATAAGAATAAATTGCAATAAAAATTGAAATTATTTGATTTTTAATTCACCTTGGTCTCCATTAATTCAAAATGAACTAGCAAGAAAACTGTCTTAACAAGTTTTTATCAGAATTTAATGAACAATATAAACAAACAAATTGATTCATTATCAAGGTTAATTAGTGGGGAATGAGGTAACTTCCCTGCAACCCTTTTGCAACAACTCAATGTGCCTTGTTCATCATTCAAATGAGTAGCTTATGATTTGCGTAAAAACCATATTTTGATGCATTGTTTGCATAAATGGTTTTTTGTCCCAATATTTTGAAATCATTGAGAAGTGAATGAGAAGTAAGTGTTGAATAAATTTTATTCAATTTCTGGTAAAATGAAGTCAAATATTCAGGACTTTTACTCGAATAAAGTATTGTTTGTGACCGGGGCCACTGGCTTTTTGGGCAAGGTATGTGCTGTACAAAAAACCAAATATAGAAGACCAAGAATATATTTTTTCAATTCGTTTTAATCTAGACTTTAATTGAAAAACTTCTTCGTTCGTGTGATGGCATCAAAAGAGTCTATATTCTGGTTCGGCCCAAGAAGTCGACGACAGCCAAAGACAGAGCCATGCGATACATATCTCATCCCATCTTTGCATTCAATGGCCTTAAAGAGTCGGGGGTTTGCCTTAAAATTGAGCCAATTTTCGGTGATATTCTGCTTCCGGGGTTAGGCATCAGTAGTGAAGACCGAAGGAAATTGTGTCAAACCGTTAATATAGTGATTCATTTGGCGGCAAACGTCAAACTGAACGCTCCCTTCCGTTATTCTGTCCAAAGGAATCTGAAGCCTATGTTACCATTGATTGAGTTATGCCATCAAATGGAAAGACTCGACTGTTTAGTCTACGCCTCGACAATAGCTCTGCTCAATGGCACCGGCAGTGATGCCGAAGAGGTCCGAATCAATCCTAAAATAAACCCGAAGTTAATCATTAAATTGTGTGACAACTCTTCGGACGAAGAGTTGAATCAATTAATGGTTAAACACTTTTCAGAGTATAACAACACTTACTGTATATCAAAAGCATTGGCGGAACAGCTTTTGTATGAAGAGAGGAACCGACTCAATATCGCAATAGTTAGGCCCTCAGCCATTCTGGCGGCTTATAACCAGCCTATGCCTGGGTGGTTGCAGGGGCTGCAAATCAGTTACACCGGTTTGCTTATTGGCATTGGTCTGCTCCAAGTGTTGCCGTTTCTCGTAAATGCCGACCAATGTGTAATTCCCGTCGATTTTGTAGTGAATGCCATAATATCGAGTGCCTGGTTTGTTTCCAATAAGAGGTAGGTCAAATCTAACCTGGTGCTTGAATGATAGATGCGCCTTACTCGAATAAAGAAGTGCCAGATTGCGCAAACATAATTGATTGTGCTTGCCAAAATTGACATTCTTTCGCACATCCCTTTACATCATAGTCTTTGTTATTTTGATTATCAAGGTTATTTCTTTTACAGAGGCTTCAAACTCGAAGTTTTCCATTTGACGACAAAAATGGGTGAATCCCTTCCTATAAAAGATATGTTGACTGCGATTAAAGACAATTCAATTCTATATCCGTCTAAACGGGTGGTCAGACCCCCAGAAATTGTCTTTTCAGCCAACGATTATGATTTTAAGATCAAAAACTTTTGGAAACACTGGGTTTTTGCCTATTTTGTTGACTGTCTGTTGAAACTGATGGGACGCCGACCAAAGATGGTGTCAGTAATACAAGTAATGAATGAAAACTTTGTGGGAATCCAAGAGTTTGTCAACACTTCCCCCGATTTCAAACTGAACAACACTTTCCGACTGATTGACCAAATGTGTGAACTCGACAAAAGTCTGTTTGATTTCGATGTCAGGAGTATTGATTGGAAGGTATATCCGCGATATATATGGTTAGGCATCAGACGAAACCTTCTCAAAGAAAAGGACTATCACTTAGAGTGGGCCCAAAAGAATTACAACAGGTATTCCTTATTCTGTTCAATGGCTGTCAAAAAAGCATTAAAACCATTTCCTCTTCATTGTAAAGCCTCGTAAAAAGGACTCGAATATTGAACAGCATAATACTGTTCATTCTGACTGCACTGGCCCTGGTTATTTTTACTTTATTCTATTAATTTTATTCAATTTAAATATTAAATACATTATTAGTTGATTAATATTTTTCAAGATTAAAAGTTTATAAAACAGTGACCCGGAACCGATTAAAACTGATTTACATTAATATAAATCCAAGAAACTTATAGCCAAACATCAGGGATGTTATCAGAATTAGAATCCGGATCAAATCCATTACTGAGGTCGGGTTGATTAGAGTCGACACCGAAGGCAAATAGAAGTCGTAATCAAATAAATCGAATATCGAATAGAAGAGAAAATAGAGTAATAGTGACAGAAAAGAGAGCCAGATCATATTCAGAATATGGTACTTGAAAGTAACCCTGCAATTAATTGAGAAAAAGCAATTAGGTCAATTTTATTTTTGAATTTACCAACCATTTGAATATTTTTCTGGCCTTTTCTATCTCGTCATCCCTTTCCTTAAGTATGTGTCGGCGAAAGCCTAACCATAGGTTCTCGCAATAGAGTTTCCAATCTATGGTCCGAATGTCAAAATTGAATAAACTTCTGTCCGTTTCGGACATTTGGTTAATTAATTCAAATGTATTGTCGATCCCATAGTCAGGAGAAGTCTTCATAAAAATTCTGATGTCTTTTATGTTTTTGTTCATCTCATTAGTAATGCTAACGATTCGTGTCCTGACTCCCGACAGTTTAGCCAAGAAGTCAATAATGTAGGCAAATATCCAGTGCTTTATATATCCCTCCATTTGAAGCACGAATTGGTTTCGTGCGAACCTTAAGACTGGAGGTCTGACCACTCTTTTTGACGGATATTTGATCGCATTTTTTCTGAGTAAACGCATTATTATTTTCATTGGAGGCGTAATATTCGACTTTGTTGTCAGGTTATAGACCTGTGGACTCACTTCACTGTAAAAAAGAATATTCAAATGAGCTAACTAAAAACTAGGAATGTGCTAGGTAGAATACGAAAAAGAGTAAGGTTAAGTGATCGTAACCCTCCAAAATTGGAGGTTGCCATCATGCTTAAATCTGCCTCTCCCTAGCACATCACAGCTAAAATACAATGAATAGACCTCTTAGTAGAGATGAACCAGGCACTTGAAATAATTGCATTGGCCACATAATCAACTGGGATTACACATTGAGCGCCGTCTCCTTTGATGGGAAACACTTTCATCAATCCCAGGCCCACAAGAATTCCGGCAGATATGCTCCCCTGAAGCCTAAGCACCCAACCAGGAACCGGATCCTTATAAGATGACAGCACTGCCGAAGGCCTCACAATTGCTATATTGAGTCGACCGCTCTCTCGGAGTAACAGCTGTTCGGCCAATGCTTTTGTTATACAATAAGTGTTGGAATATTCAAAGAATAGGAATCTTTTCATTTTCACCAATTCTTTGTCCGAACACTTCTTGCAAGAGTTGATGACAAACTCCGGACTCACCCATAAATTATTCGGAACTACTTCTAAAGTGTTTTCGGTTCCATTGAGAACAGCGATAGTCGAAGAATATATGAGACAATGAAATGTCCGGATTTGATGACACAATTCAATCAGATGTGGCATTGGATTCAAATTCCTTTCGACGGCATAACGAAGGGGAGCATTGAGTTTGACGATTGCCGCCAAATGAATGACCACGTTCACATTTTCAATTAGTGTTTGCCTGTCTTGGCTGTTGATTCCCAACCCCGGGAGAAGAATATCACCGAAAATGGGTTGGATTTTACGACAAACACCCGATTCTCTGAGACCATTGAACTGAAAAACGGGATCCGATATATATTCTTCGGCTCTCTCTTCAGCGGTCTTTGACTTCTTATCTCTGACCAGAATATAGATCTTTTCGATGCCATCACACGAACGAAGAAGTTTTTCCACGAGTGACTAAATTAACAATAAACTAGCTCAAAATAGAAAGTCAAGTTCCTCACCTTTCCCAAAAAACCTGTGGCACCAGTCACAAAAATTGATTTACCAGTGTAAAATTCCTTTATGTTTGACATTCTTCTATTGAACAGAAGTGTTATCTTGCTGATTCAATTTGTTAATAAAAAGTTAATATATAGAATTGAAGTCATCTTATAAACTGAGCAATTAAAGAAAATAACCGAGCAATTTGTCAAACTGAGTATTTAACCAGTAATAAATAATAGTTAACAAAATTGTAATAAAATGAGCTTGATATACATTTACATACTTTTTAAAAATTTCACTTTAAGTTTTATTTTTTGTATTCTTGCACATTTTGCACATCAATCAACAAGTGTTAAAATATTTCTAAATTTAAGAATTATAAGGTTTTTATCGCAGCAAAAATACCTTAATAATTTAAAATCAATTACCTAACTTATTATTCACATAATTATATCAAAGGACTAACGCAGGTATTCCCAAAATTGTAAGGGTAGACAACTTTCCCATAAAAGATTCCATTGAAATTCACGTGGAATACGAGTATTTCCTAATCTATACGTTCCTCACTTTGGATAAAACCTTTCTCTTTGGAAAAAATATTTTACCATGTTTAATTCTCTGAAAATTAAAATCGAATTTTTTAATCAGTGAATGTTCCCAAGTGTGTGACCTCTTTAGTGAGATAAAATGAGATAGGTCATGGCTATCTCACAAATGAAATTGGATACTGACCAAGGGCACAGCAAATTAAATACTGAGAACTGGAATTCCAGGACAAACTGATAGGTTATTAATCGTCTAATGGTCCTGATTGTTTCATCTGATTTGTACTGAGATGAACCAGGCACATGAAATGATTGCATTGGCCACATAATCAACTGGTATCACACATTGAGCGCCGTCTCCTTTGATGGGAAACACTTTCATAAATCCCAGACCAACAAGAATGCCGACAGATATGCTCCCCTGAGGCACCCAACCGAGGACCATTTAAGTGCTCAAAATAATATAAGCTTTAGTCACTATTAAAAACAGTGTGTGCAAGGTGACGCAATCAGAGTGACTGTTCAGTTTAAATGATAAACATTCCACTTTACTCTTTCCCTTTCTCATTGATGTCCTTCACTATTTACATTTATATAAATCAAGCCCCCGGGTAGCCCAAGCTAAATCCTACCAGGTATATGAAAGTTGTTTGGTCTATTCTATTTTCGAAATAGATCAAAACACGAATAAGGTGTTTACCACAGGGTTCCAGGTATTTTGCCTTAATCATTATGCCATTCATTTACGATTAATACAACTACTGCTTTCCCCTGACCTTTTATACCTAGTTCAAGTTTTTACAGCAAAAACACTTTAACAGTAATCCTGAACTAATTTCTAGAATAATGAATTTGATGCTCTTGGCACCAAATTAACCATCTTTTGGCTATTTGTTCAAGGTTAGTTATTCTATATAATTAGGTCCCTACAAAACTCCCCGATAAATGAATTCCATTAGTGTAAATCGAGTACAACGAACTTTCCCTAGGTATTTTCCATTAGAAATTCAATTAAGAATATACTTTTCTCAACTTGAATGATGTATAATATTTCCAATAAAGAATTTTGCTAGTACATTTATAATTTAAGTTACACAACTTATTGATTACATTATTATAAGAGAAAACTGCCCCAGGTATTTCCAAAATTGAAAGTAAACACAAATTGTTTTAGTAGAATATGAATATTACCCAATTTATAGGTTCCCCACTTGGGATAAACCCTCTCTACCCCTCTCTACCCTCCCTTTCCTCTTAACAACAGAAAAAGTTTATGAGTTTGTAAACACATTTTATTGATATTTTATTTTACATGAGTTTATTTTCTGCACTTCTTTTTGAGCTTGGTTTCATAATAAAATTGGCCACATTAGCAAAAGGTGCAGTAACAATAAGAAAAAACACACAGGATATTATGTACGAGATCAAATAATCAAACGGAGTCACTGACCACTGAAATTAAAAGACAATGAGAAATGTTTTAAAGGAATTTGCCTCAGATTTTGATTATTTTCATTTACCACATAATAATCAGAGTAAAAGACTGAATGACGAGCCGTTCCCACTCTGTATAAGAAGACCAATGGATGTAACTGCGAATATTTGAAAAAAAGTTCAAGATCAATCCAAAATTTTGATTATGTTATTATTTGAGTTGACTTACAATACATATTTCAAATGAGACACAACTGAATGAATAGAATCCACGCCAACCGAAAAATGTGTTAACAAAACCTGAAAAGAAGATAAAATTAATTTCTAAAAACTATATGGAATAGAATACCCCCTCTGCCAGTGGCACAGGCATAAAACATCCAGAACCATCCAAGCAAATAAATCAACTTGGAGAATCCAAGGAATAGTATTGTTTCTAAGTCTGTCAGTTGATACTGAGGGTCCCACATGTGGTTCCACCAATAGAGAGACGCCAAAGTAGAGAGGAATGTCACAATCCATAGCACCAGTTCCCCGATGGGACCTACACAAGTTGACCAAAAATTACTCAGTAAATTTCCATCATTCTTATTTTTTGAGCAAGAAAGTTTCGAAACAACGAGAAAGTTAAGAAAGATTCCCGTTGAAATTACGCCGAAACTTTCTACGGGAATATTCCTCTATAGACAACTCTACCTCCGCAGTAAAGTTTGGGCTGTTTCCGGATCAGATATCCGCAGAGCATTCCAAAGACAAAGCTTATGAAATGTGGTTCAGCCCTCCAGTAATAAATGGCGACTAAATTAGCCATCTCAAATAATGAGTCAGTTGGCGGCATCTCAAACATAAAGGGTAGGCCCCAGATCACTTTTGGAGCCATACACAAAAATACTCCGACGAATATCATGAATATATTCCATAGGATTCCATATTTTGGCCAATAATAGTAAACCAGGAAAATTGAGGGCGCAATCAAATGGAGATGAAAGTCAGATGAAACGTACCTGGACAGTTGACGTTTAGAATTGAATAATGCATGGTCAATTCAAAGAAACAATTATTAACTTACCAATTACCAGTATTACACTTTTAGTCCATAATCACCAAGATACGGTTAATTGAATCAGAATTATTTAATTATTTTTAGCTTGGTACAGACTTACGATAAACTTATCGGGGAAGTGAATGTCAACGTTGGCAGTGGTCAATATGCTGGCCAACCAGTTGTCACGACACGGCATATAATACATTAAACTATAGACATCCCAATTAGGCCCTGATTACATCAAAAAAGTTAGTTTGTCAAGATAAAATTAACCATGATAGAATTGAATACCATTTCCAATCAGAGGAAAGAAGAATATAACTAAAATGGCGCCAATTGTCGGGGGCATTATTCGCATGTAACTATCAAATAATTATATTTTAATTGTGTTAGACCTGCCTCAAAACTCACCGTTTCAATGCAAATATGAAATAATTGAATTTACCCTGCCATTCTCTCTTGTCCAAATTCGTGTAACACGTGATCATCCCTTTAAGTGATAATTGGATTAAAGAGTGAGAGAGAGAGAGAGAGAGAGAGAGAGAGAGAGAGAGAGAGAGAGAGAGAGAGAA
>JAQGBD010001038.1:0-19780 GCA_034698165.1 Punctoribates punctum | reverse complement strand
TTCGAGGCCTACCAGTACGACAACGCCCTCGATAGCGGGGCGCTCCTGGAAGGGGCCGAACTGCGTTACTATCAGTTGTGGTCAGATTTGAACAAATCCGGGTATTGCTCCCCATATGTCACCACATATTGAAAAGATTTTTATCAAGATAATTCAAATTTATATTTATTTGTTTTATCAATAAATTGAATGAAATTATAAAAAATTGTTTGAATTTTATTCAAGAGAAGTAAATTAACTTTTCAAATTGATCTAGGTTATTCTTGATGATGTGGTGTACTGTCATGCGAAAATAAATTATGGGTATTTTGATTTTACCTTGGTTTTTGATAGCTTTTTAAGTTTACTTCTAAATAGAATGAATCAAATAAGAACCAAGATTAATTACTGAAAAGCACGAAACGCAATGAAAGAATGAATTAAAACTGTAATTAAATTTAATGATTTTTATATCGAAATGTAACAGGGATGTTCAGAGGTTGACCAGGGATATATTTTAGTGAAATATGGTGTCTTTTGAAATAATCTATGTTCCATTTGTCCTTGGCCATCTTTAAATTTTTATTTTTCAAAAAAATTGCATTAAAAGCAAATAATTTGTGACACTTATACCCATTAGTTGAGTGAATTCCCAGGAATTCATTGGAAACAAGTCATAGCAGTAGAACCCGATCTCAGGTCCCGACAGGCGTTCAATGAATTCCATTATTTTAATTCTACAGTTAAGGGGCAATCGATTTTTGGTCTTGCACAAATACGAATAGAAAACGGGCTGTGGGCTGTGCGCCGCTCTTATTATGCAAATACTAACAGACGTCATAAATATGGTCGGAATCATTCCATAGACTGTGAAGAAAAGCGAGAGACACCTTCCCAATGGGGAAACATTTCTGTGGTAAACCCCATATATGCTGAGCGAAAACATGGGGAACGCTATGAAATATAACCCGAATATAATGAGACGAAACGTTTTGTTGATATCAGCCGTGATTTTCGTATAATAATTGTGTTCTTCAATCAAATCGATTAAATCATTTTGACGAAAGTTTCTGTTATTGTTTTTAACCAAAACTCTCATCTTGGTATTAATTTCGGTGAATTTGGTGCGCAAGACGATAAACACCCAGAGAAATGTCAAAACCACTAAATAAAAGTTAGCTATTGTTTGCTCCATGCAAATTGCGCATAATATTGCCCAGAATATAGTCAGGGTCAGTGAATAATTTGATGCAGGGTCAAAATATGATACAATTGTCATTTTCACCATGCCCAAGATGGTGAATGTAACCAGAAATGGAACAAAAACTTCAATAGTGAACAGGCTAATTTTAATAAGATTTTTAAGAATTTTTTTATCTTTTGAAAAGTTTGGCAAATATTTTAATTTTCTCTCTAAATATAAATAAACGTAATGAGCAGGGTGAAATTGGTGTGTAATGTCCTGGTATATTATAGCAATTAAACATAGGTTGGGACCGAATATACATAACGATATCGTTATTGGCAGGAGGTTGGAATCACCTAGAACATATATCTGATCGCAGGTCAAGTCACGGATCCATTGCTGGAAAGTATCAAAAATGATAATTTTTTTATCTAGGTAAATAATTTCCAGCAAATGATTACTAAATTAACTTTACCTTGTTTATTACTCCAATGAGAAACATTCTCACAAAAAGAACAAGCGCAATTACTCTGAACAGAATGGTCAAGAATATTCTGGTCCTACTTTTATGCCCAAGCTCGTATTCCTGCCAGTCTTTGCTGGCTAAACAAATGAACCGCTTGTTGAACTTGATAATTCTGGCAGAAAGCAAAAGTTCATCCTTAACAAGGTAACCGTACAAGAGTGAAAATATACGGCGCAGTAAAGAAATCATAGCTAGTACAATTTAAAACTGAATATTGTTGGCTATTCCTTATGAAAACTTAAACATAATAATAATAAAAATTATAATTTGTGATAGCTTCTTTAATTTTATTTTTAAATAGAATGAATCAAATAAAAACCAAGATTAATTACAGAAAAGCATGAAAAGAAATGAAAAAATGAATTAAAACTGTAATTAAATTTAATGATATTTTTTTATGGGAATAAAACAGTGATGTTCAGAGGTTGACCAAGGATAAATTTTAGATGTCTTTTGAAATAATCTATGTTCTATTTGTCCTTGGCCATCTTTAAATTTTTATTATTCAAAAAAATTGCATTAAAAGCAAATAATTAGAAGCATTTATAGCCATCAGTTGAGAGAATTCCCAGGAATTCATGGGAAACAAGTCATAGCAGTAGAACCCGATGTCGGGTCCGGACAGGCGTTCAATGAATTCCATTATTTTGATCCTACAGTTAAGGGGCAACCGATTTTTGGTCTTGCACAAATATGAATAGAGAACAGGCTGTGGGTTGTGCGCCGCCGATATGATGCATATACTGACTGATGTCATGAAGAGGGCCGGAATCGTGCCGTAAACAGAGACGACTAGAGATGAATACCTTCCCATTTCGGCCATATTTCTGTGGTAAACCCCATATATGCTGAGCGAAAAGGTCGGGAAAGCTATGAAATATAAGCCGAATATAATGAGACGAAACGTTTTGTTGATATCAGACGTGATTTTCGTATAATAATTGTGTTCTTCAATCAAATCGATTAAAACATTTCGACGAAAGTTTTTGTTATTTTCTTTGACGAAAACTCTAATCTTGGTATGAATTTCGGTGAATTTCGAGCGCAATATAATAAACGCCCAGAAAAACGTCAGAAAAAATGCCCAGAAGTTAGCCATTATTTGTTCTAGGCCATTCGCAATCAATAAAGCCCAGAATATAGTCATAGGCAACGAGTAATTTGAAACAGGGTCTAAATATGCTTCTATCGTGGCCATCACCAAGGTAGATAAACACAATATTATTGCAAAAGGGACCATCCCTTCTAAAATGAACCTGCTAAATAAAATCAAGTTTTTAACTCTTTTCGGTTCGTTTAAAAAGTTTGGCGAATATTTCAATTTTCTCTCAAGAAATAAATAGACGTAATGAGCAAGGTGAAGTTTGTGTGTTAAATCTTGGTAATTGACTGCACCCACACATAGGTTGGTTCCGAATATACATAAAGCGATCATTATCTGGATGATTTTCGCATCACCAAGCACATATGCCTGATCGCAGGTCAAGTCACGGATCCATTGCTAAAAGTAACAAGTACATTATTTTAACAGAATTAATAATGAACTAGCAAACAAGTTTTAAATAGATAATGCTCAATTCAATTACTTAATAAATTTACCTCGTCTATTAGGCCATTGAGGAATATTCGTATAAAAAGTACTAGAGCATTGACTCGGAATAGAATTATTAAAATTATCCTGGTCCTACTTTTATGTCCAAGCTCGTATTTGTGCCAATCTTTGCTAGCTGAACACATGTACCGCTTATTGAACCTGATAATTCTGGCAGAAAAATCAGTTCTATCACAAACAAGGTAACCGTACAAGAGCGAAAATGTACGATGCAGTAAAGAAATCATTACTAGATCAATTTAACGACAGACAATAGACTACTGATATTCGTAAAAAAAAATCTTATGATAGGAAAAAACTTTGCTAGATTGTGATCTCTTATTCAAGTTTTTTTTCTTCTTCTAATATTAGAAAGAATCAAATGACAACCAAGATTAATTATCGTCTGACACGAAACGCAGTGGAAACAAAAAATGAATCGAAACTCTAATTAACCTTAATGAATTTTTTTTTATGGAAACAGGAATGTTCAAGTGTGGACCAGGGATAATTTTGATGAAAAGCATATTTTAAAATGATCTAGCATTTACTACTTTCAGTTAAAAGACATCCCTGGTCATAATTCCTAAAAAAGTCATCAATTTAAGAGATTTTTTTAAATTGAGCTGTCTGACAATTTTTTGAAATAAGTGTAACAAGGTCAAAGTTAATTTCAAAAATGTTGATCGAGTGTCCTTGATCAATTCCAATTCAAATTGATTACACTAATTACATGATTAATATGATCATGGTAATTACAAAATGAAATGTAAAACTGTTTGTCAAATCAAAAGTCCTAGCTCATTTCACTCTGGGAATGTTGTACGATTTGTAATCAGCTAGATAACTCAAAAATTAAACACAATTATGAAATTTCAAAACCGATAAAACAGACAATTAATTGATAGATGAGTTTATTCGTCACAAACAGCGATAATTTTTTTTTTCACATTTGATTGAAATCAACGAAACAATTGTATATAAAATGCAATTCATATCAAAAGAGGTGTTGTTTTTCAGAACAGACATAACCCAGGAATGGATACCAGAAGTACATCAGGTTTTTTGTGCAAGAAGTGGACGCTCTTCACCTTCTGCCTGATCGGGATCATCGGCACCATTGTGGTGGCAGCACTGGCCTCCTCCATAATTGACACCTATGTCAATAACAATTACGCTAGCTCATTCTACGACAGAAGACAGCTGGATGATATCAAGGTCAGTTTTAGAAGGATATAATCACTCAATAATTTGAAAATGGGCGATTCCCAAAAGTAACAATTGATCCTGGTCATATTTTTAAACTCAAGTCAATCTATTCTTGTTAAATTATTAATTTTAGAAGACCTTGATCATTTATGGAAAAATAACTTTAAAAATGAGCTTTTCTTTTGTTTTAATTAACCCTGTTGATTTTATGATTATTATTTTTACCTAGAGCACAGCCAAGACCCTAATCTATGTGGTGGCCGCCCTTTCGATCCTGTTCCAATGCCTGGGACTGGTGGGCACTTATAAGGAGCACTACTGCATGACAATGACCTATACTATCTTGATGAGTTTGGGGGCGTTGGGCAGCATTGCGAACGCCATCAGGATCTCAACTTTTTGGATCAGCACAGTTTTGTACTTGGTCATTTTGGGCCTGTCCTACTCTTTCCTCTTTGACCTGCGTAAAATCAGACGGGAACAGTTCGCCAGCACCTCCAGGGTCTATGTGACGAATCCGGCGCCGTCGAGCACACACATCCACGTCTCTGCCGGTCCGTCCACTGTCTACAGCGGTTCCTATCAACAGACGTACGCCAACACAAACTACCCAGCACAAAGAGACCCCCAAGATGAAATGTACAGGTCACAATATACCCAGGGCGAAGACCCGTGGAAATCATCACCGGCTCCACCCCCTCCCTATCAGAACGAAAAGGGTGCTCTTCCTTAAACTTTTCTAAATATGACCAAGGCAATTGTGAAACTTTTGAAATAAAATATAAACTTCTTATCAAAACTTTTATTAAGAACAAAGTTTACCAAGTTTATATTTGAATTTTCTAACCAATAAAGTTACCAAGATGTTTTTGAAAGAATCTTGCTCACAGAAGTAGTATTAAATTAAAACTATCTAGCTAAATAATTCTTTAAAGCAGAAACTTTTCAAATAAAGAGGGCTAGTCTCTGCTGTAAACACTCTTGCACATCTTGGCCGCAGGTATCTTGCTCATTTATTTATTAAAGCGAAGAGTAAACATGTTTATAGATGGAGTAATTAATTTAAATTCTGCTTATCTCTAATTTATCAATAAAACGGGAGAGAGATATGCGTCGCACAGCATATGAACAAAGGGCCGACCTTTTGATTACAGTCGTCAACACTTGAGTGAAGTGTCAGCTCAGAGACAACTATCACTTTCCAGGGATTAATGTATTTTCCATTCAGTCGGACAACAATTTCAGCGAAAAAATCCCGTATTTTGTGTTTTTACTCACTTTTCGTTGAATTCTAATGAATATAATCGGAAACAATTTGCTTAAAAAATGGATAAATGTTTCCCGTGTTTGAAGTGGTCATCGCTAATGATATGTTTGGGGACAACAGTCCTCTGCATAGTTCTGGTCGGTTGGGCGGCCATAGAGAAAAAGGACAGCCATGAGACCCGTCTAACAATGGGCACAATGGCGGCCATAGGAATACCCGTCTCATTGATCGGAGTGTTGGCGACGTTAAGACACAATTACTTCCTATTCCTGGTCTTCTATTTCTATGTATTCGTCAACTGTTTCTTCGGCATCAGTACTGCCCTCAGAGACAGCAGTTATTGGTTTTATCCGACCCTCTGTTGGATAGTGTGGTTGCCTTTGGGTCTGTTCTCCGAGGAATTGCGAGCTATAAGAAAAAGGACCCTGTACATTGAAGCAATCTAATATTTTTCGATTGTACTAGATGATTTTTCTAAATACTTTAAGCTTGTAATTATTCTTTACTAAAAAAATGTTGCATGATCAAATTTATTTAAAGTGCAAATAAAAAATATATGTTTCACCTTGCTGAAACTTTTCCACTATGGAAAAGCTATTGTTATATAACAATAAATGATGGAAAACAACCTGGCTTATCTCTCTCCCCACTTGTATCAAATTTGAGTCACACGTTCGTTATCTTATCTTGGTAATTTATCAAAGCGCTGTGCGCAGGAGCATTAAAGAGCTAGTTTATTATTTATTAAATAGGAGAAAGTTATCTTGCTAAACTTATTGATAATCAGCTAGATAAATTGTTTGTGGAAATTATAAACTAGCAATAACAAGATATTATTTGTACTAGGTAAAATACTTGCGACATTATTCAAACAACCTTGCTCATCACTTTTATTAACTCTGAGTGCTTTGAAAAACTTTGATTTGCTAGATTATAATCAAAGTTTCAAGTAGGAACTTTCCATCAGGATAAAAAATTAATAATTTCAAACAAGGTGTTAAAGAGGTACCTGGTCATAAAACAAAATCATTTAAAGTTCCACCAAGAGCAAAATACTAACGGTTAATGAACCTGATACTGATTACCAAGCACAACTGTTTGAACAGCTTTCGAATAAGCGAGGTTTTTAAACCTGGTGATTCTAATCTCAAGGACAAGTGAATTTGAACTCGGATATTTTTCAAATGTTTTTTAATTGACTAGAAAAAAATGATCTTGTTGAAAAAAGAACTACATATAGACGCCGACCCCTCTGCAGTACGTCTTGGCTCCCTTGGTGAATATTTCAAAGGCATCCTTGGGTGCCAGGAAGGTGTTTACATCCAGGGTATCGACGATAGCCATCTCAGCGGACTGGGTGGTCACATAAGAGTAACCTAGCACAGACGAACACTTCTTGAGGAAGAGCTCGCTTATGAAAATCAGTTTAAAGTAGACGTATTTGCCCTGAAGAGGACCGGACACTATGAAAAATATGCCGTCCGCTCTGGTCAGTGCTAAAATGGAAATCACCAGGATTATTTTCAGATATACATGCGTAAATAACTTGAATTAGCTTGCTTATTTAAGGAAAATGACTAGGTCAAACTTACATCCCATTGGGAATAGATTGCCGGCAATGAAAGTGAGCAAGTTCACAGTCCGTTCCCCATTAGGCTTAACGACGACCAGGTCTGAGCCCGCGTTCTTCGACTCGAAGCCACAGAATTGGTCCCTGGTCCAATTTTCAACAAGCGAATAGTTGCCGGTATCTTTTCCTTCGCACTCATCGTATTGGGTGACTCCAAAGCACCATGTTCGTTTTTCTGGCAAAAATTCAACAAGAACATATTAGAATAAACAAATTATCATGTTTAAATCATTGAAATTTACCCCGTTCGTCGCCAGCATGGACAAAACTTCCTGTGAAAGTAGGAGAAAGGGTTAAATCTTGAAATTAGCAAGGTAAAAAATTAGTACCGAATAGAAGAGAGGTAATTATCAGAGAGAAAATCATTTTTGAAATTTATGTGTTTGAGTCGGGCTCTTGAAACGAACTAACATGGTGATATGAACTTTCAAACATTTTATATTTGATAGATCAATTTGACAGCTTGAAAAAACAACTAATTAGTAACTTGATGAGTTTTGTTTCTAAACTGTACCTTGTTCAACAGGTTTTTCGTATACGCGATCTTTTCAGCTAGATCATTGGCTTGTAATAAATTGAATCAAGGATAATTATTTGCTTAAACTCAACCAATATGATCTAGTAATAACCGAAAAATTTAACCAGTTCATTTTGAAACTATTTGATCTGTTATAAAGTTCACTGTCACCTTGATAGTTTTTTAATTTTATCAAGTTGCTTAGGAATACTATTAAATTTTAGCTAGATAAATTAATTTTTTGTGTAGTTAGCAAGCTTAAATCAATACCAAAGAAATAAAATTGAAATTTCTTCATTTGCCACCTTGGTTACTTTCCACTGCGGTCTAATTTAGCGCATAAGCACATTAGCAATTAGCAAGTTCATTTGAAAAAGTGGTGATAACTCGAGAAACGATAAACAACTCGAATGAAAATATGTTTTCAGAGTTATTGAAGAAAAATAAACACTGAATGAAGAGTTTGTTTGAATCAAATGTTTAAATGAGTTAATTGTTTAACACTTTTAAACGTTTAATAAACAGTTTTTCCAGAATAACATTCATAGCATTCATAGAATTCAGAGCAGAGATGGGCAGAGGGTTTGACCTCATTTTGAGGGACTGTCTGTCTATCACTAAACAAAAACTTTATAGATTATTGAAAAAATAAACTAGTTTAAACGGTTAACAATTTAAAATTATGAAAGGCGCTGTATTAGTGATGGCTGAGCATTGAACAAAATTGTCCTTGCCCATCCCTGGCACTTGAAAAACCATTGTTTATGTTTGAAAAGAGAAGGAATTCTTGTCGCCTATCGTCAGCCCATTAAAATTAGCCTTGGTTAGCGCACACACACGATGCAGACAAACTTGTTTAGATTAATTATCTATTCATCGAAACAGCAGACTCGATGATTATGGTTTATTTTTAATCAAGTAGGTGTTTTCTGTTGAATTTTTTCAAGTTTGGTCTTTTTTATTCGAGTTTTTGTGTTCACTATTCTTCGTGTAAGTAATGAAACATTTTTTTTTTGTTTGTTTGAAGTGTTTTCTGATTTTTATTTTCTTTTTTTTATTAGAGAGAGAGAGAGAGAGAGAGAGAGAGAGAGAGAGAGAGAGAGAGAGAGAGAGAGAAACGGAAATATCATTGATGTTTAAAATCAATATTCGATATCTATTCACAATTTTCAGGGTTGGCCTCTATTTACAGAAGAAAAGGGAAAGTCATTCAATGGAAGTCATATCAAATATGTATTTCATTTTTCTCGGCATTCACTGAAAGATTGAGTAAACAAATCTCTCTCTCTCTCTCTCTCTCTCTCTCTCTCTCTCTCTCTCTCTCTCTCTCTCTCTCCTCCCATTCCTTTCCCATATATACTGAGTTTAACCCAATTTGAGCGAAAAAACTGAAACTTCCATTGAATTGATTGAAAGATCTAATCAAAAGTCAAAAACTTTATTTCAGATACGGATTAAGTGAATCAACAAAATTCTTGAGATAAGTGGCCAAACAGTAAATCACTGATTAGAGCCACCAGTTCCTCACTAAACAGCACACCATAACTCTCTGGTCTGTTTCACTATACAAGTGTTGCCTTATTTTTGTATACAATTTACTCATTCATAGAGTGTTTTAATTAAATCAGTGCTCAGAATATGTTTACAATTAAATGATTGTTGAGTTTTGTTTTTCAAACTCATTTTGACTTTGAGTTTGTGCTGACTCTTCGAATGAAGAACAAGGCTTTCCCTTGAGTGAAGACTGATCAGGGTAGAATCAATCAATAATTACCAAGAACAATATGTCCAACAACTGTCTGCCGTTCCTCAAGTGGACCCATTTGACAATCTGTTCGTTGGGGGCCGTCCTATGTGTAGTTTTAGTGTGTTTTGCATCGTTGGACAACCAGCAGAGCACTGAGACCCGGCTCACCATACAGATAGTGGCCGGAGTGGGTATCCTGTGCTCACTATTCGGCGTTTTGGGGGCTTTTAAACAGCATTTCTGCATATTTTTGATTTACTACTTATTTGTGTTCTTCAATGTGCTGTTCGGCATCCGGACGGCCGTCCTCGACATCAGATACTGGTTTTACCCTGTCGTCTGTTTCCTGTTCTTCCTAATCGCCACACTATTCCTAATTTATTTGCGCCGACCCCGAGCACAGGGCAATACCGGTGTGAAAAACGGCGACGAAGTGGACCAGAATTTCAACCACACGAACGAAAAACTGCTCGAAAAGTACTCCGGACCTAAATCTGATGTCCAAATGAAGTACATCGACGAGGACTAACTGTAGCAAGGTCATTTAATAATATTTCCATTATTCCTATCCAGCAAAAGTATATCTGATATTCAATTCTAAAGAAATTGAATTTCATTTCAGAGTAAATATACTTTTATTTATCGATTTATCTGAAAAGATAATAACCAGGGTTATTCAAAGAGATTATCACTTTTACATTAAACAATAAATCAAACCAAGATTGAAAAACGCATCAACTCTTTGAGGTTGACCCCAATTTCACTACGATTGGCATATTTATCAAGAGCATTCTGAACAATTGTAATTTATCTAGCTTAAAGAAATTCAGGGCATAAATTAACGTGAACCACCCTGATAACAAATATTAATCTCGTTTTATTTACTTAACTCTTTTGAATTACATGAGAATTATTACATTCGTTGTATGAAAGGTGAAAATTAAAGTCAATTTTATCGCTTTTCTTATCTCTAATTAAAACCCATTTTATTATATCTTTTGTTATATTATTCGATGAATTAATAAATTTTTTTCTGATTTACAATAAAATGATTGAAAAATTATTCGACAAAAATTCAATTTGGAAAAAGTGAACACTTCTGGGAATTTCTATCCTGGGCATTCTCTCTACAGTTATCATCGCAGGAGTGGCCATAGTTATCGTGGACAATATTGATTACTATGAGGATCAGGAAAATGAGGCAGCAATTCAAACAACTAATACTGCTAAGGTATGTTATTTTCCCTAGATACATTTTTAATCAATTGATTAATATGACCAAGTCAATTTTTCCTCAGCATTCGGCCAGAATAATGATCTGTGTCTCAGCCCTGGTCTCGGTTTCTATTGATTTGATGGCATTTTTGGGTGGATTTAAACAAAACTATTTCATGACTTTAACGTACGCTATGTTTATGTTACTGATCGCCACCGGGAGTGTCCTCATAGGTGTCCGCACCCGGTATTGGTATTCAACGATTCTCCACTTTTTCATTCTTGGTCTGGCCTACGATCTCAGGATAATCAGGAATAAAGCCTTCAAATCAGAACATTCCTGTTCAACCTGCCATGGAATGGCACAGCCTCTAGTACATGTAGTAGCTTGCAACCAATCCCCCACACCATTACTAGGTAGCCTGCACAATTACCCAGGCTATCACTTCAATCTACCAACACCTGAGTGGCCGAAACTGATCAAGATCAGTGATAAGAAGTCATACCTTCCCTCTTATATTGAGTCAAAAACAAAATAAAAATTTAAATTATTAACAAAATTATTTGACAAGAATATAAACATTATTTTAGCATGGTCATTAATTAATATTGAATTTATTACTCAGAAAAAGCAATAATGATATTAGAAATCAATTATTTTTGCCCGGTAATTCATCAAATCGTAATTCGTTGGAAACATCTCAAAGCATTTTATACTACGTTTATTATTTTATCTAGCTCGTTATCTTGCCTATTATTTTTGGCCATGTTCTCTGACTTAGGCTGAGTTGACGTAAATAACTGTTCAAAAACAATTAAATTTAATCAAGAACAATATGACTGATAATTTTATTAACAAAGGGAGAAATTTATCAAAATATTAGTCATTTGTTTTTAAATCATTGAATGATTTTGTTTTGATATGAAGTCAATCAGTTGTTGGATCTATTGATGAAAATGTCGACCAAAACGACCACAAACCCAATTGGATTTGAGCAAGGATCAAAACAATTGACCTGTTTTTGGCCGAAATGTCAATTCGAAACTGAGTGGGAAAATGGTCTCAAAACACATCAGATTAAACACAGGTTTGAGAAACCGTTTAAATGCGATAAATGTGACCAAGAGTTCCGACGACTGGATAATTTGGAACGCCATCGGTTGAGCCATAATAGGGTGAAGAGAATCGAGTGCTGGATATGCCATAAAAAGTTCAGAAAATTCAAAGATTTGATTCGCCATAAATCGGTTCATAATAATTGGCGTCAATTAACCTGCAAACTGAGTCAACGCCGAAAAGGTTTTACGCCAAAGGATGGGCCAAAAGTCACGAACGAAGTCTATTTGAAAGATAAAACCAAGACTGAAATTGATCCAGGGGATTCTTTACCGGAAAACGGATTGTCTCGACCAAAGGTGAAAGCAATACCAAGATCAATTCTTAATAATTGGGTGCCAAGAAAAGTATTCAGAAGTATTATTCTTATTTGAACTAGTTACTTAGCAAATACAGTGTGAAGTGCTTTATATTTACTTCTCCATTTATCACCTTGTTATATTTTGATAATTTAAAATGAGATAAAATTGATAATTTTTTCAAATATCGTTTATTTTTTAAACTCAATAAATAAGAATAAATCATTTATTCGTTGCAACAAATGAGCAAGGTCAATATTGCTAGCTAAAGTCACAATTATAAATGCGAAATTGCTTGGTAAATTTTTTTTACTTGATTAAAAATTAAGTTTTCAAAACAGTTAACATACAATCAATTATTATATTTTCTATGGTGTGTGACTTCAATTTTATCTTGCTCATCCTGTCCAACAAAGACTTGCTCATCTTTTTTTATAAGCCCCCACTCCTGGGGCTCAGCCGACCCGCACAGCAGGAAAAATACTGTACCAATAATACAGATTCCAATAGTTATGTAAAACACTTCATTCCAGCGTCCAATTTGACCAGGCTAAAATAAAATAATTTTAATTAAACCATTACGGGATCAAAAAATAACCTAGCACATTGGAATCAATTAATCTAGGTCAATTAAATTCTGGGTTTATGGTACTGACCTCTTCATCCAGAATAATGCCGACAGCAATGGGCGCCACAAATGAGGGCCAGACTGCAATCGTAGCGCACACCCCGAACACTGTGCCGGAGAAGTCCGGTGCAAATTCACTAATGATAGGCCACTCCCCGCCACTCATAAACCCGTAGAGAAACAAAGCGGTGATCATTAACCCGATGACAGCCGTCGAGTCACAGCCCATACCCGTAATGACCGCCAGACAAACAGCCGGTCCTAATAGGGCTATGCTTTGGAATATTTTTCTGATAGTAGTCTTCGAGACTCTATTCGAGGTCTTTTCAATGATGTAGTTGGAGAGGGGACTGCATATAACCATACTGACCCCTGTGGCCAGGGATGTGCCCGCATTGAAAAGCCCATTATGAAAGAGGGACACCCCGAACACCTTGTCCAAATAGGAGGGCAATTTAGCCAGGAGCAAATAGTATAACCAAGTTGCTGCTGTTTTATTCACAATTGTTCCCCAGACACATTTCGAATTGATAATTTTCAACCACGGGGCTTTTGATGACCGCTAGATGATTTGATGAACTAGGTGATTTTCAACTATTAATCACTTATAATTATGACCTAGCTACCTGTGGCGCGCCGAACGAATTGATTGTTGCATGAATATGTGCCAGCTCAATATTGGAGCATTTAATAAAGCCATCCTGGTTGCTTTTCTGTGGAGTGTCCTCCACATAAATGAGCCAGAGTATTATCCAGGGTATGTGAGCTATGCTGACCACATAGAAGGCTGAGGGCCAGCCCCCGTCGAACCCGTGGTCGCACAGATAGCCAGCAATTGGAAAAGCGATGACGTTCCCAAAATTGGACCCTGCTGCTAAACCCGCCACTGCAACAGTCCGTTCCGATGGTGTGAACCAATGGGCATAAAGAGAGAAAAGAGATGCAAAAATACACCCGTGGAATAAGCCCTGAAAAATGAGCAAGGCTATCATCAGCTCAACATTATATCTGGCTGTGACAGGAATTAAGGACAGGGTGATTCCCGGCACCATCACAGCCGCTGCGGTTAAATATTTGGCACCGAATCGTTCGGTAACTCTTCCCGATATTGAAGGAGTTATTAACCAGAGAAAAGTGTTTGCGCCCAGAATAATGCCCTGATCAATTTTATTTAACATTATTAATCAACAAGGTTCATTATTATAGAAAAATGGGCATACCTGCAGCTCTTCATCCCAATAGAACTCACCCCTGTCCTCTGGATTTTGAACAGTGCCATTTATGATCTTGTAACATTGGCCAGAACTTTGAATATGAGCTAGATTAGTGTTATTGTACTTTGCCATGCTCACAATGGCCACATTTAGGGTGGAACTGTGACTGGCTATCAAAGCACAGGCCAGTCCGCCCAGAATTCCCACCAAAACTCTCATAATTTCAAAATGAACAAGGTTAATTCATGAAAATATGTTTAAGAATACAGTTTTCAGAAACTCGTGATTCGAATACTCAAAGAAAATATTTATTACTTCTATTAATAAATGAAAATTAAAAGAGTATTATCTTATCAATAATTTTTCGATAAGAGCAAGATAAATTTATCGATATTTACTACAATTAGTGTTGAGCTTAGAACAGTTCATATAAAAGTACATGGGTAGTTCATTTTTAATTGAACTCAACAGAACTCAAATTTATTTTCGATAACAATTTTATTATTCTTATCAAAAATCTATAGGAGTTTATGGAATATTCTTAAAAATGATAAATCGTTTGGCAATCTGAGAGCAAGGTCCTTTAGATCAGGCTTGCCCAAGCGGGGTTATAGCCCGGAATACCCCCTGAGGCCGAAAATACCCCCACCCCCCTTAAATTTTGTCGGCGAAGCAGAAATTCATTTATTTATTGCATATTTAGATGATTTATGATCTTATAGTTTGAACATGGTAATTAATCAAAGAACTAAATCTGTCTAAATCAGACACTGAAGAAAGAATTGAACTTGGTTATTTTTGAATACTATCAAAGATCACATACAATAAATAGATTGAAATTAATTTCAATTAATTAAGTCCAACACATGAATATTTCTAATTATGCTAGGTAAAATCGTGGTTAAAATCAAATCAAGGAGACCAAGAGCATATAATTCGAAGCACTGATTGCCACCAATTTGTAGAACTCAGAGGAATTCATGGGAAACAAGTCATAGCAGTAGAACCCGATCTCAGGTCCCGACAAACGCTCTATGAATGACATAACCTTAAGATTATTGAGTATTTGATCCTTCCGTCTGTTAATTGTTCTTGGTGAATAGCACAGCATAATAATGTAAGGCCTGTGAGCAGCGGTCGTAATTTTTGCGCAAAAGAAATCAATGAAGAATACAATTGAAACAGCAAAAAGAGCAAGGAGAAACCCAATTAATTTGCCAATAGCCCTTGTCTCAGGATGATGAGCTACATAACTGAGCATGGAAAAGGTCGGAATCGCTAGAAAATAGATGGTGAATATAGCTGGAGAAATAACCTTGTTCATTTCGGTGGTCATTTTCGTCGCGAAGTTGTGTTCATTGATTAAATTCATAATATTGTAGCGGAGAAAGTGTTTCGCCTTTTGTTTTACACATAATTTTAGGCTTTCGTTGATTTCTATGAACTTTGCATACAATGAATAAGTAATGACCAGATTTGCCATAAATATGCCCCAGGTAACCGAGTACATTTGTTGGGTGCCATTTATTTTCATGAGTAGCCAGAAAATTGTCAGCGATAGTGAATATTCATTACCAGGGTCGAAATATGACAACCAGGTCAATAAAGTCAACAATACAACTGAAAGGCTGGAAAATACCGGATATATTATATCTAAAATTAGCTTGCTCATTATATTGACTATTGTAACGAATCTTTTTTCAGTAGTTTCACTCAAATTCACTGTCATTTTTCCTTCAAGAATCGAGTAAGCATGGTGAAATAGAGAAGGCCCTCCATTTATATCCTGCTGTTGTATAACAAAACTCACAAACCCAAAGAATGAGCAAGATGCTACAGCTGCTATCTTGAAAATAATTGTGTCCTCCATCAAATATGTGAAATCACACAAAAAGTCCCTGTACTTTGGCTAGATGTATAAAGAATTTGAATCATGCTAAATTAAGTAAGAATCTTACCTCGTTCAACAATAACAGTCCTACAAAATGAATTGATAGTGTGATTAAAATGACCACTCTCATTCTTGCCATTATTATCCGGTACAAACTTCTTTTACCACTCTCATATTGATCCAGGTTCCTACTGATCATAACATAGTTGAATGTGTTATACCATTGAATTCTGGCTAACATTTCCTGTCTGTTATCATTAACAAGAACATAATTCTTTGCATTATGGAATAAATTCCTTAATCTAGACATTTTCTTCAGGGATTAAACTCAATTATAAATATTTAAGAATCAGAGAATTTTGAAATTACCAGGCATAATTTTCTCAATAATAAGTTAGCTTATGATTTCTTAATTCTAATAAAAATTAAAAATAGACTTGCTCAATATAAATCGATGTTTTTAAATGCAACCTTGGCAAGATTAATGATTGACAAAATCATTTATATTATCCAAATTTCATGAAAATTCAATGCAGACATGACCAAGCTCTATCAAGCATTATCTGAGAGAGAATCTAGGTAAGATCAATGCAGTGTATCCACCAAAAGTATTAAAACAGAATGGACAACATAACTTAATCCGGATAAATTATTAAAAATACAAAAATTCATATTGGATTAATCTAGTACAGAGTCCTAGGCGAACCTCCTTGGTGATAATGAAATTAATGACAGATTTAAAAAATTAACAAAAAGAAAATTTTAGAAAAACAAATTCATTTATTTAATGCAATCGATATTGAGATCAATTTTTAAATAATTTATGATCTTATACTTTGAACTTCGTTTACCTCGGTCATTTCTCAATAATGAAAAAGAACCAAACAAACACTGATGAATGAATTGAACTTGATTATCTTTACATAAAATCATACAATCGTAGCCACATACCTATTTCATTTATGGTGATCTTGCTATTAAGCCTAATTTTTAAATCAAGATCAATAAATATCTGCCCTTGATTTATATTTGACACATCATCTACATAGGTACGGTTAATGGTACCGTTCAAACCTGGGTTCCCCGAGCTCTTCGGCTCAGGGGGTATTAGGGGGTATCCTAAGCTTTTTTCCAAAATTTTCGGTCTCAGGGGGGTATTTACGGCTATACTCCCCTCGGGGAACACTGGTTTAAACAAAAATATCATTACCTAACTTTTTAGCTAATTTAAAAACTAAAGAGATGACCAAGCTCGTTTACCAATACATTGACTAGTAAAAACAAGCAGGCTTGCTCATTTTGAGTTGACTCTGTTGTGAAAATCGATTAACAAGTTGAGATTTATTATCATTCATAAGTTCATAAGTTTTTCATCTCTATCATTATAATTCTGAACCACCTTGATAGTTTCAGTTATAATGAACAAGAACAGAAAAAGATAAACATATCTCGACTTATTTTGTGACCTAGGCACATCTACGAACAAACGACTGTCTGCCCTTTGACCAGATGTTGGCCTCCCTGACCACGTCACCAGTTTTAGGAGCATGCCACATTCTTGAGGTGGACCTGGACACAATGCCCACGTGATAGGCAGGTTTGCCGAAGAATACCAGATCTCCCGGTTTTCTGCCTGAATAGGCCACCCTGGTGCATTTGCTGTAATTCTGTTGAGTGGCTGCTGTTCGAGGAATCTTTTTGCCCGTTCCCTTGTAGACGGCGTATTGGGCTAACCCGGAACAGTCGAAACCAACGGTATTTTTACCCTTTCCTATGCCTTTAGACTTTCCTTTCCAACTTCCGCCACCCCATGAATAAGGAACACCTCTTTGAGAGGCCGCAGCGGACACTATCTGATAGGCGCCGGCATCGCATTCATCTGTATTTTGAGTAATTTTCATCAGATTTTACGATAGAATTACCGGAAGTTTACTCACGAATAGCATAACTGAAGGCAATTATAAACAACACAAAAACAAATTTCATTTTTCGTTCAGAATTGCGAAAAATCTTGTTATGAATTCTGAGCAATGAATTCGTGGTTTTATATGTTTGGTCTTTTTATTGAGAAAAATATTACATAAAAAAGTTTTGCTAAATCATAGTTTACTTTATAAAGAAAGATGACCAAGGTTTATTTTTCATGCTACATGTACTGGGAAAGTTTATGTTAAATATTAAGATGGAAACGAGCTTGGTCATTCCACTATTCGAATAAAAACATTAAGTCATTAGAATATTTATCAATTGTTTATGTCTTGGAATTGGTTTGAAAGTGAATTCATTGTCTGGAAAACCCTTAAATTAATTGCTTATCATAATTGAAATATTTATAATTTATTACCTTGCTGATTGCACTCATTAATATAACTGTTTTTGCGATGATCAAGGTCAACTTAATGATAGAACAGAACTTTCCATTCCTTCCTACATTAATTTTTAAAATAACCATGCTCACTATAATCAAAACTACAAATAAATAGGAACAAGATCAAACTGAACATTTAATTTATCAATAAATTATAATAAATAGACCTAATTTTATATTTATTATGCTAGATGCTATTAAATTTAATTAGATTTAGAAAGTAGCTTGCTTATTGATTAGTTTCAGTCAAAAATATTCTGTTCTTTTAGAATGGCCTTGATGGTAAAGTAGTTGGTGTACATCTCATTCTTCCACTCCTAGAAATAATTGAATAGAGTTGAAGTTTTTGAACGTTCTTGTTGAAAATGGAATCTTACCATCAACGCTTGAGAATTACCCGAGAACAACTCGTTTTTCTTTGTCTCCTCATCAATAGGGGGTTTCCTGGGGGCAGAGAAATTCATATAAACAACCAGGAGAAATATTTTCGCCTCTTTCAGAATATGATCGACAGAGTTATTCGGGTTTTCGGCGAAACTTTTGCCGTAAATCTGTTGACATTCGTCGACATATATCTCAATGAAAGGTCTCATCTCTTCCTTTAGAGGAATGTCGTCAATATTTTTCAGGCTCGCCATTAAGTGTTTTTTATTCCACACCATCATCATTGATGTGAAGTCCATCCCTCTATAGCAATACACTGACATATCATAGTCACAAACAACCAGATCATCGTTAGGTTCGGTAATCATTAGATTCAGAGATCCGTAATCTCTGTGACAGAAGACTATCGGACTGTTCAGTCTATCGACCACTCCCTTAATCCAATCCAATTCTTTCTTTATGTCGTTCCTCTTATAAACCTCTGAATCAAATTCATCGACCATTTTGTTTAAGAGATCAATGCCTGCCTCATAATTCAGGTCGAAATCCCTGAACATTTTATTGCCATTCTTTTTGATCGGGAATTCCATGGAATGAATTCGAGCCAAAGTCCGGAACACTTTCTCAATGAGTTTTTGTTTCTTCTGATCCTCGCTTTTGAATGGTCTTTGCTGTGAATTTTTAAACAAGGTAGCTTGTAAAAGAGAAATAAGATTTTAATGAAAAATATAATATTTACCTTGTAGTATTTGATGATCTGTCCGCCTTCAAACTGACCATAAACTTTAGGACCTATTCCTCTCTCTGAGAATAGTTGTGATATGACCAAGAGTTTCAAATTCCTATCCTCATTATCACCTGGCAAATGATCATTGTAAAATTTTATGGCCACTTCTTGAGGAACATCTTCACTGGGGTTGGGCTGACGAATACCACAATAGTATATCTGATTCATGAGTCCGCCGGTAATTCTTCGGACTTCTATTGACTCAGTTGTCTGTTGACACCAATT
>JAQGBD010001037.1:0-19789 GCA_034698165.1 Punctoribates punctum | reverse complement strand
CACAATTTTATGGTGCCAACAGATCACATCGATGAAAATCAGCGGCTCAAAGACGAAGAGATCGAAAATTTATATCGCAAAGAGCGCCCACCTCTTCCACCGATGTACCCGCCATTCCCCCAGACCCACATTTACACGAAATTACGGGAACCATTGAAGAAGGAACTCCACTTTATGCCCAACAGAATGTACACAAAACTCGACAGTAAGCGTCAAGATTTGTCAAATAGGAGGGGTGACAACAATCCCTTCGTTGTACTCAATCCATTCGGGCCCGACTACTCGACGGCACCGATACCACCCCCCGCCAAATTCAGGTTCGAAAACTACACGAACCAAAATTATTTGGATTGTTTTTATTACCAAATCAAAAGAATGCAGTTCCACGAGCACTGGAAATGGGCAAAAAAGACAAAACAAACTCAGTTTGAGTTCAGTACCAATAATCGTCTCAATGATGGCATCAATTTTCGCATTGGTATTGACGGTTGGCTCTGGACAAAGTGTGATCCCTTACCACAGCCTCTGCGATACTCGACATGGGTTTTCAAGCGGGGCTAGAAATTCTCCAGATATTGAAGATCTGACACAAAAGTGTCCAAAAATTATTATTTCAAATTAAATGAAGTTTAAAATTGAAATACCCTGTTAACTTTTCCTTTAATTTTTCTATTTAGGGTCCATATAGAAAAATCATATCAAGCCCACAATTGAGCTTGTTCGTAGTAAAATTCAGATCTAAAACCGAAAAGTATTTGTTAGGTTTAACTCACAGTTAATGCCTAAACCCTTTTGATATTTGATTTTTAAGTAAGCGATGCTGTCGTCCATCAGTTCTGTTCACTGAAGAAGAGGTTCGGCTTTTAGTAACAAATCATTTATTATTAATAAATCATTAATTGGTTTTCATAAACGAAATAATTTTTAAAATGATTTATTTTTCTTCACTCTATTCATTGGAACCATATTCTGTCCACAACATAAATAATCTTGGCAAAAATCAATCTGACACATGTTGTAAACTTGACTGTAAACTGGATTATCATGCCAACTTAATATCTAAACTTGTTTAAAATTTTCCGGTTGTTATTACGTTATTCCGTTCTTTAAATTTCATGAATTTGAAGAATAAGTTTAGTTTAGTCCAGAAATTACTCATTTTTCTTCTGCAAGACTACTAAATATTCCTATAATTTAGTGGCGTTTCGCACATCAATAACCCATTCCTCGCAAAAACGCAACACTTTTTGCGTACATTAATAAATCAAAATCTATAATAAATACAAAGAATTTGCAAAAAAGAAAAGTTGCAAACTTTGCCTAAAGTTGAACCAGGGTAAAATAGGACAAACGTATTTATATATTACTTCATTATATTGAGCTAGTTTATTTTTGTTTCAAATTCATGGAAAGTGAACAAGTTTTAGATGACAAATTGAGCATTTATTCACCATGCTTACATTTGCTGCAGAAGCTTTTGTTCGCTCAATAATCTTGAGTGAAATGATTAGTGTCTTCATTCTGGGTATTTCCAAACCTGAAGAGAATACACTTTTGATTTGTTTCTAATTTTAATAATTTATTCGGTCTCTTAAGAAATGTACACAAAATATAAGTTTTTTAATTTTGGAGAAATCCACTCATTTTCTGAAATTTGACTAAAATTGTTAATTCATTTCTCGTGAGAAATATTCTTAATATAATTTTGTTTGAGTGAAACTAAAAAATCATTTCCAGTAAAAAACCCAAAACCCAGTATTCCATGTAATGGATTGCAATTAAAAAACAAGACTTCAACCAAATTCTGTGCACTTTTTTTAGGGAATTGCACTTCAATTTTGATAATCGAGTTCTGGCATGTCTTACATGTCTTACAAGTCTTACACCAGAATCTTATTAATTGCTTTCTTTTTTTCAGTGAATTTCATGAAAAACACTTTTATTTCATTAAAACAATTCATGAAATCAAAACTGTTTTCTATTTTTGAGATTTCGTGCATTGATTTTGAAATGAATTTGAATGAAAAATAAAAACAAAATTTCAAAACAAATTTCTTCGGAGCAAAAGTTGAGCTAAAATTGGAAAAAATTAATCAATACTTAAATTGAAATTTTCTACTCATTTCTGAGATCATAGATTTTGAAGTCTCTCTCTCCCTCTCCCTCCCCCTCCCCCTCTCTCCCCCTCTCTCCCTCTCTCTCTCCCTCTCTCCCTCTCTCTCCCCTCTCCCTCTCTCTCTCTCTCTCTCTCTCTCTCTCTCTCTCTCTCTCTCTCTCTATTCGATATTCAGTTCGGAAAATTTAATCAATTATTTCGAGGCGTAGTCTAAGGAAAGGCTTGTTCTGAATGAACGTCCTATCAATCAATATTCATGAGAGAGTCCGCCACTGAATGCCATTAATTCAAAGATTCATTGAATTGTTCTGAAAAATGAAGAATTCTTTCGAAATATTGAATACAAAACTAAAATGAGTTTCTTTTATAAGACAAACAAATATTAGTTTTGAAATGAGATAGACTTCAATCAAATTAATGGTAAAATTGGTGGAAAGTTTTTTGATCTAGGATAACAAATGATCATTTTCTGTTTGTCTGGCCTCTCTTTATCAGATAGTCTAGCAAGATTAATAATTCAAAGCGATACGGGTTTTCTTCTGTTAGCATTCAAATTGATTGATAAATAATTCAGAATTTTTTCAGTGAATTGAAATTCAATCTCAAAGAAAGAGTCGAAGAAAAGTGAATTCAATTGAAAGACTATTTGGAAATTAAAACGCTTTCATTCAATCAATTGGTCGGAGACCTGACATCTCTTCTGTTATGCCTTCATTCCACACAAAAAGGCGACTCCACTGTCAGAGTAGACCAGAACTAAGACTTAAAAATTTATTCTAAGACTAGAATATTCTCAAAATCACTCAAAAGTAAAGAGTTTTCAATTTTAAGATGAGTTTTGTTGAGATAAAAGCATTTAAACTAATTATAAAATAGTTTCAATACTGAAATAAAGAATAAAACAATTTGTTGTCCAATAAGAAGAAATTGAAGTGACTTTCAATCCTCTCGTTTACAATAATTATTGTTTGGAATTGAGATATGAATCGGTCGGACATTGAATAAGGCTTTGGGCGGCTCTTCACTTATCGATGGATCCGATCTGCGAATAACTATCTTCTCATAAATGTCTTCAGAGTCTCGGCGACTAATAAACCACAAAATAATTGTCAAAAGAATGGCTGCGAAGACAATCGCCATAAATATGGAGAACAAACCCAATAAATACATAATATTCTGATCAATGCTATCGATGTCTGCCTTCACTGACGACACGAATACACTTATTATAAGAAATCTCATCTTTGAAAACAGTTAATAACAAATAATTTGTCTAATAATTGAACAAAATTTACGATAATTTTCAACGCATTAACACCTGAATTGAAAAGCTCGAGGTAACTTAAGGCTGATTTTCCACTCTTTGATAAATTTAAATTCTATTTCAAACAAACCTCTTTTGAAATGATTTGTCTTTTGATAATATTCTTATATTCATCGAAAGTCTTCAGTCAAGACAATAATCTAATTGAAGGGTTCTCCCGTCCCACCAGACCTACACCTCCTATATTGGCAATGTTTAGCACACAAACCACTACTCAGTCGACCACCACCTTAACTACAACCCCAACACCGGCTTTATTTGATGGAAGCATTACTCACAGCGTTGATGAGAGGGTATCTATGGCCGACCAAATGACTAGACGTCAGAAAACAGGGTCCACAACGATTACCTCTTTGGAAACCAAAAGTGTTGAGACACATACTATTAAGACTGTCCCACAAACCGAAGAAGAGGTGACTGAAAGACCAGATAGCGATAGTCAGAAGAGAGGAAACCACTTATTTGCAGAACATGGCGATCTCGAGCAACCCGTAGTGGACACTAATGAGGAAATCAAGAGCTCTACCGACGACATCGAAAAGGACAGCGCTTTCTTTCTGACCGCTATTATAGTTGTGGTGATTATTCTGATCACTTGCAGCTCTGTTGTTGTCTTTTCTGTTAGAAGAAAGTCTACACTTAAACCCCAATTTGAAGGACAGTCTGGAGCCAGACTTGAGGCACAGGATCACAAAACCGAAGGTAGAAGAAGTGGTCGAAGTGGACGAGAGTCCCATAATTCCAGTCCTGAAGACCATTGAAATTAAAGATTAAATTAAATTCTTTATTCAATTTTCGTAATAAGTCTTTAAGTAATAATAAGTTTTGATTTAATAAAATTTCAATTAAACCATTGCTTTATATCCCAAATTAATTGCTCAAGAGTACCATGCTTATTAATCTTGATAAAATATGGGTGATTAGCCCATTATGAACATCAGTTCTATTGAGATGTTATTCTGTTTTATTATCCTTATTATTATACTTAATCTTTGGGATATCTATACTTAATCCTATTCTTTGGTGAATTTTGTGAGAAATTCACACTATCAAAATTAACGAGATAGTGAGATAATTGATAGAATGAGCAAGCTAATCCTCAAGACTTCCTTGATATTCATTGCCCATTAAGTTTACCATTTTATTCATGAAAAGTCTTGTGTTTTGTTTTAGAAATGAGTGCTTTTCTCCAAAATTTTCTTGAATTGAGAGAATTATTTGAGAAATAAAAACAACAAAATGTTTAATATTTTGAGTTAAGTACAGAAAATCCGCTTTAATTTGAGCCCAACTTAGGGGTTGTTATGAGTTGTTATGGCAAACAATTTTCAATTAAATTATGTTTTGGTGTCTTTTGTTGTCTTCTTCTTGTTTCAGAAGATTTCTTATTGTTTAACAAAAGGAAAGGCTTTAAAACAAATGATTTGCTCTTTTTTGGCCAAATATTTAGCAAAATTCTTGAAGAATAAAAACAAATAGTAATTCACGAGTGAACAGGTGAGCAAGGGTTGGCTATTATCATGGAAATACTTCTTCAAAACTCAACCTGATAGTCTCGCCAAAGTGAAAATGAATTGTTACACTAAAAATGCGAATAAAATAATTCACGATAAAGAAAATGAACATGTTGAGAGCTTTGGTCAAAATGGAGATTATTCTTTGGTTAAAAACCCTGGACATCACTGATGAGAAAAAACGAAAGAACACGAAAACAAAAACCAAATTTATTGCATGTTTTGCTTCAAAAGCAGATAAGACTTAAACATAACACTAGACTAGTGTAGAGTCGGTGTAGAGCCGGTGTAGAGTCGGTCCCATATTAATAAAGAAAATCAAAAAACATATATTGAATATTCCAGTTATAAACAGAACAAAAGTTTAATCTATAAATGAATGAAAAGAGCAAGGTGCCACATATTCTCTATTAAGTATTCTATATTTTTCGAGATAAAAGATTTTAATTACCATGATCAGATTTGAATATTATGTATATTACAATCATTTCTTTTGTCCTGGTCAATTTATACTTTATTCTCGATGAGAAGAATAACATTCCTCTAAATATGAAACAAATAAATATTTTGAATCGAAATTATAATACTCTTACTCAGATTCACTCACATTATACAAAATTTGAACATGGCCATTTTCGCTGGTTTTCTTGCACATCACATTTGAATTTTGCAAAACGAGACTGAATTATGTGCGCCCAACCATTTGTCACTCGACTGCCTGTGCTATTGTGAACAGGACTCAGAATAAGTCTTTTAACGCCTCACTTAATGTTAATTAATTATAAATTTTGATCGTTTTTTAGTGCCTCTCATTCCTAAGGATCGGTGCAATTGATTGAAGTTTTTTCATAAGCACTTAATTTTGAAGCCATTCTGTTCTCTGTATTACTCCCAGACTTGATATCGGGTCAATACATGACTGCCTTATCCCTTCTCATATGTCTTTTACTAAACACTTGAAGTTTATTCATATTTATATACAGCTCTTCGGCTATTATTTGTCGGCAATCGAGAGCACAGAATAATACTGTATTTTCATTCGCACTGGTATTCAGTGAACTGTAAGATAACAACTCTTGGAAATAGATTTTTATTTGTTTGAAAAAAGAGATTTTTCTCCTTTATATATATATATTTGTTTTAATATACAATATATTTGTATTGATTTTGTCGTCCCCTCCCTTTCCGTTCCCTTCACTGTGTGTTTCTTATCGGATATTTTCTTTGAATTTTTTTTAATGAAATAAGTTTTATATTTTCAAAGAAGTGAAGTCAGAGAATAGTAACAAAAAATCAATTAAAATGAATTGAAATGAATATAAATTTTCATTAAAATTATTAATATTTTGAGTATTGTATTGAAGAATATTATTCGATAACTGAATAAATTTGAATTATCTTTCATTTCCAGACAGACAGACATTTGTTAAATATATCCTTCCATTCATTAATATTTGTCTAAGTTCACTATCTGAGATGAGCAAGCAGCTTTTCTCGGTTAAAACGAGCTCTTCTTATTTGGTTTTCAGAGTTGAACTTTTATTTATTGAATTGATGTTGAAAATGCAACCAAGTGTAAATTTTGAATCTATTCTGAACAGATTCTGATATGAAATGAGCTTGGTTAGTTCCAATTTGACAAACGAAATGTTTTATTTATTTTTCCAAAAATGATTAAATACTAAAAATTCAGTTTTAATAATAACCGTAAGCTTACAATTCGGAAAATCAAGCAGAAATATTGAGGCTCATGTTAAAATATTTCACCTTGCTACTCTGATAAAATAAATAGTTTTACACTTCAATTGAATTTCACTTTGAATTAGAAATAAATTTACATTTCTATGAGATTTGGCCGAAAATATTGGTTTAAAGAATATAAAGAATTTTAAATCAAATCCAATAAAATTCAGTCAAAAGAGAAATAAAAAATTGAAAATAATTTTCATAAATACAAAGACTTATCCTTTTGTTTGCTTTACACTGTTTTTTGCGACGAAAAAAAGTTTTCAAATAATTTTGTTGTCATTGCTTTTAGGTCTGACCTAAAAAAGCAGATAAATTAATCGATTGAAAAACATTAATCAAAAGACTGGGGGTGAGGGGGAGAGCAGAGAATGAAGAGAGAGAGAGAGAGAGAGAGAGAGAGAGAGAGAGAGAGAGAGATTCTTAAAAATTGGAAGAAAAATAGAAGAGAAAAATATTGTGATTCATGAAAAACAATTTGTTCTTGCTAACGAACCGTTTTGTTCTTCTCATTTAATGCTTGATTTGTGGTTAACATCATTTAAGCGATGATTTTTATGATATCCTAACCATTCAAACCACATATATCTTTCTCACACAATGAGCTGATAGGCCGGCGCTCACATACAATAGATATATGACTGTATGTAATAATCAGTGCAACAGAGAAGAGATGAAAAGATGAGCGAAAAGGACTGAACTAAACATTATTTGCTTTCAAAGCTGTGTTCAGACTTTCAAAGAGTTGAACGCAGAATAAGAGCAAAAAATAAGTTCTGTTTTATTGGATAAAAATCTCAAACATCTCTTCTATGACCTCATGTGAAGCACTTGAGTTCAAACGCTATTTCCCCGAACAGTTTGAGAATTCTGTTTCGATGGGGAACACCCGTTGGCTATGATTTAAGTCTGTGGTGTAATTCCTGTCATATTTGGCGGAAAATTAGTCAATATTTTAAACTATGTATTGATTGTCAACAATCACTTCGGGCTATGAATTGAGAGAATATTTTCTCTGAATTTCATCTGATTTTTATTTTGATGACGATTCTGTGCTCAGCCTTTTTTGCTCAGCACAAGAATTTTCACTTAAAAAAGGAGCTTTTACTTTATTTTCCGATAAGATTGATCTGAAATTATAATTTTATTTACTTTCCTCCACTACTCCTTCTTATTCTGTGCGGCCTATGATTTACGATTGAAATTTTTAATCAAAACCTTTTCTCTTATGATAGGAATTCCATAAAAACACTATTCCTTTGGCGATATTTTTCAAAAATAAACAATTTTTCCTCCAAAACAATCTCTAACTCAATGATCAATGAACTTTTTGTGAACTTTTTGTGAACTTTTGACAGAATTGTTTATCTCATTGTCTGATAATTTATATTACATTCATATATAATGAGTTAATTAATGAAATATTTTTATAGCATTTTTGATCTTAATTTTAATTATGACTAAAAATAGATTAATTTCTGTGAAATGTTATACAAAATAAGGGAAAAAATTCCTCTCATTTTCTGACAATTAATTAATTCGTATTTCATTTATTGCTTTTATTTTTCCATAAAAGACTTGTCTTTGAATTAGTTGTCAAACGAAACACTTTTTCGGTAATTAATTTCAATAAATTATTTCGAAATCATTTTTTTATTTTCAGGGAAAAACTCACATAAACTCAAAGCATATTTGCCTTTCCCTGCGATAACCGCCTGTTTTTGCTGAGCACAGAATAGATGTAAGGGTATTATAAATATCATTTCCAGTTGTAATTATCACGACTTTCAGTAACTAAATCTGAATTCAAGGATATTTTCGAGTATTTTGTAAACATTTCATTATTTAATTGTAAGAATGGATGAGTTTTATCGTCTTTCGATTATCTCCCATTTGATTAAAGAAATTGATTACTAATTGAAGTGATTTTTTGAGGAAATATTTATTTGATGCCATTTTTGAGTAGAGAATAAAATGTTAAAATTATTGTCGTTTGTGTTTATATTTTTCCATTTGACAAATGAGGCGTTTTTGTGGCCAAAACACGACATTTCAACCTTAAAATTGCTTCAAATAGTTCATAGACATGGAGACAGGACTCCCATTGAATTTGTGGGAAACGATCCCTTTCAAAATGTGAGTGCCTACTGGCCAGAAGGGTTGGGCGAATTGACAAAACAAGGCAGGTATCGAATGTATAAATTGGGTCAATTTATTAGAGAAGAGTACAACGAATTCCTCGGCGATGACTACTCTCCCCGTCAAGTTTATGCCAGAAGTTCGGTCAGTTCCCGATGTCTTGAGAGCGCATCACTTGTGCTGTCCGGCGCTTATCCCCCGAATAATACCAAATGGCAGTGGAATAACGGCTCTGACGCTGAGTTAGGCCTTATATGGCAACCCTTTCCGATCGAAAGTTTTATACCGAAGTCAAACGACAAACTATTAAACGTGGATAAGGAGTGCCCTAAAGCGGAGGAAGAGATGAACAAAATTTTCAATTCTGAAGAAGTTTTGAAATTTTTTGAAGAGAATAAAGAATTTTTTGATGAATTGAGTTTAAAGGTTGGCATTGATATAAAAGGACTGAAATTAGGGGACCGACTATATGAGGATATGAAGATTGAACAGAATAGAGGCCTCAAGTGGTCAGATATGAAAGTCTGGACTCCGGAATTCGAGCGCAAAGTTTTTAATAAACTCCAGCCTTTGGCGAGACTTCGATGGAATGTCGAGTGGGATAACCTTCTTATTGAAAGAGTCAGAGCCGGTCCTCTTCTTCACCGATTGGTCGACAATTTTAAGACTTATATTGAGGGCAAACCAATTGAAAATTCAGCCGAAAAGCCGTATAAAGTGTTTGAGTATTCGACACATGACTCAAAATTAGCGGTTCTTATGAATGCCTTAAATATATTCAACAAACAATTAATACCATTCGGAGCCACACTTTTCATAGAATTACATCAAAAGGTCGGCGCTTCAGACTATTTTGTGAAAGTTTATTACTTCAATGAAACCCTCTCTGGTTTACCTCCAAATTTGATGACTTTGAAAGATTGTGATAATCGAGAGGAGTGTCCTTTCGATAAGTTTTTTGAGTTGACCCAAAAAGTAATTCCCGACGACTGGAACACAGAATGTGGTATCCCTTCACCAAATAACTCGATTTTTGTATCAAATATAGTGGTTTTGGCCATAAATATATTGCTCTTCCTTTTCCTGACGGCGATTATAGCCTATAATTGTTTGAATAAAAACAAATATTCTTATTTACCATTCGAGGGATAAATAAACTTCAAGATTACGATAAAATTTTTATAAACAATTTATTAAAATTTCTTTTATTTACTATAAAATCAAGAATTGTTGTGAAAAAATTCATTAAATATTTTCATTTTATTTCCTTAATCTTATTAATTTGCGCCAGGTCTCCCATCAAATATTGAGAGACTAAACAAGACTGAACTATCAAAACTTCGTAATTATTATCATGTTTAATTCAATTTCAATGGAAGTTGGCAAGGAAATTTTTAAAAAACTGATCAGTGATTATTCGGGTTGTTTTTAAGTTCAAAAATAAATGTATTGAATGAAACAAAAGTGCACTAAACTGTACTCATTTGTTATAAGAGATATCAAATTGATTTTCTGAACAATAGGTAGGGAAAGGTGTGTATCTCACGTGTGTACTCAACACACCATAAGTCTATTTTTAATCATTTGATTCAAGTATTAATCAATTATATTAATCAAAGCCATAATTATCATTAGTTCGATACACTTAATCATAGTTCAGGATTGTTTTAAACGAGTGACCAAGCATCATTTTCAAAACATTTGTCATTCATTTCAATTTTTGTCCATGATCACAAATTATGATTCATAATGATATCTGATTACATTGAGAAGTCTAACCTTAACCATATTCACAAAAACTTCATAACAAGAACCTTTTTTTTATTGATTTGAATCAAAATCTGAAGATATTTTACAACTTTCAAATTGGATCTTGGACATACCACTCTTCGATAAGTTTTCTAATTTGAAGTGCTTCACAATCATTATATTATTTAATCAATTCGTTGATAACTTTAATTGATTTCTATTTATTTGACAAATGATTGAAGACATAAATCAATAATTGAGTCATTTTTATGAAAGTATTTTTGCTCTTAATTTCAACTTTGAATAAAAAATATGAGTCAATTATTTTTGTTTTTTGTAATCTTTTCTCACTTTACAAAAGCTGTGTATTTGTGGCCAAATCACGACATTTCAACACTAAAATTGCTTCAAATAGTGCACAGACATGGAGACAGAACTCCCGTTGTATTTTTGCCCAAGGACCCCTTTCAAAATGTAAGTCTCTACTGGCCTGAAGGGATGGGTGAACTCACACAGGAAGGCAAGCACCGTTTATATGAACTTGGTCAATTCATAAGAGAAGAATATAGTCGATTTCTCGGCGACAACTTCTCTCCGCGAGAAGTATATGTGAGAAGTTCTTCTGCCTCTCGATGTCTCGAAAGTGTATCGCTTTTAATGGCCGGCGCTTATCCACCCAATAATGTCAAATGGCAGTGGAATAATGGATCAAATGATGCCTTAGGCCGGGTCTGGCAGCCCATTCCTATTGAAACATTCTTACCAAATTCAGAGGACAGCCTATTAGTTGTCGACAAAGAGTGTCCCAAATCGGACGAAGAACTGGAAAAAATTCATAACTCTGAGAGAGTGTTGAAATTATTTAAAGAGAATGAAGACTTCCTTGGTGAATTGAGTAAAAAGGTTGGACGGGAAATGAATACACTTAAGTGGGCCGACCATCTTCTCATCAATTTAGAGATCGAAGAAAAAAGAGGTCTCAAGTGGACCGATAAGAAAATTTGGAGCACAGAATATGAGACCGAAGTTATTCGACGTTTGGAACCTTTTGCTAGACTGAAATGGAATGTCGAGTGGGATAACCCTCTCATTGTGAGAGTAAGAGCCGGTCCCCTCGTTGAGCAACTGGTCAACAATTCCAAATCATATATCGAGGGTCAGCCGATTTCAAACTCTGCCGAACAGCCATATAAAGTATTCGTATATTCGACACACGACCACAATATGGCCGCCCTTTTGAATGCTTTAAATATTTTTAATTATCATTTGATTCCATTCGGAGCCACACTTTTCATAGAATTACATCAAAAGGTCGGCGCTTCAGACTATTTTGTGAAAGTTTATTACTTCAATGAAACCCTCTCTGGTTTACCTCCAAATTTGATGACTTTGAAAGATTGTGATAATCGAGAGGAGTGTCCTTTCGATAAGTTTTTTGAGTTGACCCAAAAAGTAATTCCCGACGACTGGAACACAGAATGTGGTATCCCTTCACCAAATAACTCGATTTTTGTATCAAATATAGTGGTTTTGGCCATAAATATATTGCTCTTCCTTTTCCTGACGGCGATTATAGCCTATAATTGTTTGAATAAAAACAAATATTCTTATTTACCATTCGAGGGATAAATAAACTTCAAGATTACGATAAAATTTTTATAAACAATTTATTAAAATTTCTTTTATTTACTATAAAATCAAGAATTGTTGTGAAAAAATTCATTAAATATTTTCATTTTATTTCCTTAATCTTATTAATTTGCGCCAGGTCTCCCATCAAATATTGAGAGACTAAACAAGACTGAACTATCAAAACTTCGTAATTATTATCATGTTTAATTCAATTTCAATGGAAGTTGGCAAGGAAATTTTTAAAAAACTGATCAGTGATTATTCGGGTTGTTTTTAAGTTCAAAAATAAATGTATTGAATGAAACAAAAGTGCACTAAACTGTACTCATTTGTTATAAGAGATATCAAATTGATTTTCTGAACAATAGGTAGGGAAAGGTGTGTATCTCACGTGTGTACTCAACACACCATAAGTCTATTTTTAATCATTTGATTCAAGTATTAATCAATTATATTAATCAAAGCCATAATTATCATTAGTTCGATACACTTAATCATAGTTCAGGATTGTTTTAAACGAGTGACCAAGCATCATTTTCAAAACATTTGTCATTCATTTCAATTTTTGTCCATGATCACAAATTATGATTCATAATGATATCTGATTACATTGAGAAGTCTAACCTTAACCATATTCACAAAAACTTCATAACAAGAACCTTTTTTTTATTGATTTGAATCAAAATCTGAAGATATTTTACAACTTTCAAATTGGATCTTGGACATACCACTCTTCGATAAGTTTTCTAATTTGAAGTGCTTCACAATCATTATATTATTTAATCAATTCGTTGATAACTTTAATTGATTTCTATTTATTTGACAAATGATTGAAGACATAAATCAATAATTGAGTCATTTTTATGAAAGTATTTTTGCTCTTAATTTCAACTTTGAATAAAAAATATGAGTCAATTATTTTTGTTTTTTGTAATCTTTTCTCACTTTACAAAAGCTGTGTATTTGTGGCCAAATCACGACATTTCAACACTAAAATTGCTTCAAATAGTGCACAGACATGGAGACAGAACTCCTCTTGGTTTAGCACCAAACGATCCTTTTCAAAATGAAAGCCTCTACTGGCCTGAAGGCATGGGTGAGCTCACACACGAAGGCAAGCGTCGCATATATGAACTTGGTCAATTCATAAGAGCAGAATATGGTCGATTTCTTGGAAACGACTACTCTCCACGAGAAGTATATGTGAGAAGTTCCTCCGCCTCCCGATGTCTCGAAAGTGCATCGCTGTTAGTGGCCGGCGCTTATCCGCCCAATAATACTCAATGGCAATGGAGTAATGGATCAGATGATGCCCTTGGTCTTCTTTGGCAACCTATTCCAGTTGAAACATTTTTACCAAATTCAGAGGACAGCCTATTAGTTGTCAATAAGGAGTGTCCCAAAGCTGACGAAGAGTTGCAAAAGATTCATAACTCGGAGAGAGTGTTGAAACTATTTGATGAAAATAAAGAGTTCCTTGATCAACTAAGTAAAAAGGTTGGCGAGGAAATGAATACATTAAAGTTAGCGGACTATCTCCACATGAATTTGCAGATCGAAGAGAAAAGAGGCCTCAAGTGGTCCGATAAGAAGATTTGGAGCACAGAATACGAGACCGAAGTTATTCGAAGATTAGAATCTTTCGCTAGACTTCGATGGGATGTCGAGTGGGATAACCCTCTCATTGAGAGAGTAAGAGCCGGTCCACTCGTCGACCAACTGGTCAACAATTTCAAATCATATATCGAGGGTCAACCAAATTTAAACTCTGCCGAACAGCCATATAAAGTGTTCCTGTATTCGACTCATGACAACAATGTGGCCGTACTTTTGAATGCTTTAAATATTTTTAATTATCAAATGATTCCATTGGGAGCAACACTTTTCATAGAACTGCATCAGACTGTCGGCCCTCTCGACAACTATTTCGTCAAAATTTATTACTTCAACGAAACCATCTCTGGTTCTGCACCACATTTGATGACTTTGAAAGATTGTGATAATCGTGAGGAGTGTCCTTTCAATAAATTATTTGAATTGACCCGAAAAGTAATTCCTGACGATTGGGACACCGAATGCGGTATTTATGGTCCAAATAACTCGATATTCATATCAAATATCGTGGTTTTGTCCATAAATATAATACTCTTATTAATATTAATTTCATTAATGGTCTATAATTTCTTAAATAATGACAAATATTCGTATATACCACTCAAATAATGAATAAATTGCTAGATTATAAAATGAAATTTGATGATAAACTAATTCTAATCTTTGATTTATTTATGAAAATTCTGAATATCGAGTAAATAATTGTTAATTTTTTGATGAGAAAGTGATGATTAGCACAGAATATAAATTCTGGATCTTTTGTTTGTTCGTTAGAAGAAAAGAAGACAAAAATCTGAGCAATGAATAACAATTATCTGCTTCGGGAGTAATGTTTTCATAGTATAAGACATCGAAGTCTTTGTCACTCATTGAATGTGAGCCTCAATTAGTCGGTTGAGTAAAGCAAACAAAACAAGTGATCAGAGTTTGTGTCAACAGATTCTCTATTATTCTCACAAATGGGTTAACGAATGTTTAATATCTAAAAACCCTCTTTTCTGGACTATAGCTCGCACCCGGCGTATAACCCGCACCAAACTATGTAATTCCTAAAAAATACTATTATTTAAATCAGCGATGCACAAGGTACTTTTATCATTATCAAATACTTTTTAGGGCTAAAATAAACAGGACAACATATATCCTAACTCATAAAATTGATAAGCATGATAATTGCCAAGATAATGGGTCAAAATTTTTGGGGTACCAAAAACTCTTCGGATTTATTCGACAATTTTTTTGAAAAAATCGCTTTTTTCTTCAGATAAACCGCGTGCTATAGTCCAGAAAACAGGGTACTATCTAGTAAATTGTATCCATAAATACAACGAATTTATCGAATAAAGTCAGAGTAAAAGACAAGCGTATAATTTTAATAGGGTAACTTTACAAAATATTAGAGGAATTGTATTAGTCCTGAATGTCCTCGATATAAATTTGATCACTGTTTACAATGATGTGTCCCACATTAATATATTAATAGCTTAATTTAATTAATATATTATACATTGTATTACTAGCTTTACCAAATTGCAATACGATTCTTGGAATACAGCTTTGAAGCCATAGGGCTATATATCAGATGGAAATAGGCAAGGGAAAATATTTGATTATATTTCCATTAAATTATTCGCTTATTTTCTCATTTATCAATTCATTCTTTTATTTGTATTTTGAATAAAATTCGATTCATTTGTTTTCAAACAAAAATAATCTTTATTTGAATTTTGCAAACATTTTCTTCACTATATTTTATACAATCGTTTCGTCGATTAGTTTATAATAAAACCAAAACTCATTTAACAAATAGTTTTGAAGTTAATTAAGTTTTATCTTCTGTTCAATGAGTGAATGTATTTATAAATTTCAGAAAAAACAGATTTAATTACAATTATTTTCAATACATTTCTCAAAAGTGTTTTTATCTCTTCTTTTTTGTTGGAATGTCTTTAATCAGAAAATGAAATCTCTATTCATTTGAAATAAGAGTCGATTTCTTCTATTGTGAACTCGAAAAATGAATTTCTTATTATTAATGAATTAATGAGTTTTTCATTGATTTTATTCCTTATTTACAATAAATTTTGAATATAATTAAGTTTAATGTAATTTAGTTCACAATAAAAGAAATCAAATCAATGTTCAAAACTAAAGTTAATATTGAGATAAAAAGAGAGGAAAAGTATTTTTATTTTACATTAAATTAAATAATATTCTATGCAGTGATGTCCAAGAGTTGAATCTTTAATTACCTTGTTTACTTTCGGCTGATCTGTTAAAAGTCTTTCGTTGAAAATTTGGTCAAATCAGGAACAGTCAAACTATAGGGGATTGGGTTTTAATATTTTTTAATAAATCTAATTATGGAAAATTGAGTAGTTTCCTTGTTACTCCAAGTTTCACTGTTCCTGGTTAACCCCGACAATTAATTTGATGCGATTTTGGCAGAACACCTTGGGCATCACTGGCAGCTATTGCTATAATTCAAAGATAAATTGTTTTGTTGCCATCAATTTGTTTTGATATGAATGAGCAAATTGTGTTTCATTCTTACAGAAGAGAATTCTCTATAAGTTTAATATAATTTCTTTTCAAATAATATTTCATTTTTTCCTTTTTTAAAGTAAAGAAATTGTTTTAACAGATTTTTTTCTTCCGTTCCGTTCCTTCAAATTCATATAAAAATCAATAAATTCTGTTAACTCTACAATATTTTCTATGTTTTCATAACATATGACTTTACATAAGAGCAAAAATTTATTTGATCAGGAATAACATGTGTGGCCTGGGTTTAGCCCAACCACTCTTTTAGTACAGTCGAGCGTCGCTTTTGTCAATCAAACCTCTTCTGGATAAAGGGATTTCACTGTATTCAGAAATCCTGAGTTTCTTTTATCAAATTTGTTCGCCGAATCAATTGAAATAATTAATCGATAGTCCCCGAATGGCCATGGTGATTGTTGGTATGCGATTGGAGAATTCATTTGTATATCAGTATAAGAGAGTTCATTAAAAATGGAAAAATTCATAAAACAATTGTCTTATTAGAAAAACTTTGCGCTATTTTAGACATTTTGACACATTTTTCTCATTGCAATAGATTTCAAATTTAATAAACAAATTATTTAATTTATTCGCTCAAAAAAGTCCCAAAAAGTCTTCTAAATCCTGAATAAACGGTTGGATATTATCGAGAATATGATGAGCAGTGAAGAGACCAAATAGGGGTCGATTTCGTCTGTTGTCATACATATTGAAGGGAAGAAAAGCAAAGAATATAATCAAACGAAGGGTTTCTATGAATTATTCATATATTCCTCAAATGAATGCATGTTTATAATCAAGCGATGAATTCATTGGCGAATATTTTAATCCCTAACTGTATTCATATGTGAATTATACGTAGCCATATATTACCAAGCTCACACCAGCTGTAAATCGGACCTAAGCCCTGTTTCACAATCTATTACATAGAATAAGCTTGCTGAATTCAGTATCTGTTTCTAAATAATTTTCAAGTTAAACTTAACTTGGTTATTCGTGTAAATTTATTCATTAGAACAACCTAGATATAAAATTAGTTGTCTCAAAACCCAATTGTCTGATGATTTATATGATATTTATTCTGAGAATTTAACCAGATCATAATTAAAAGTATAATCTATTGAATTTCATCAAATGACCTGGGAATTTCCCGATTGTGAGCTTGGTAATACTGAAAATAGAATTGGCACAAAAAGCCAAATTAATTCAAAGAGTGAGACATTAAATTTTAATTCAATAATCATATGAAGAAAAGGTCTTATAATTGAATAATAGAGATAAAAGTCATTGAATTCTACGGCAGATAAAAGACTACAAAAATTTTAAGGATAGCATCAAAAAGAGGTCTTATTTGAAATGAATTGAATTTATAGCTAATAAAAGAGTCAAATCAAACATTGAGAAGAATCAGCACAAGTTTGCAGATAAAAAGAGACCAGATTTTTGTCAGTTTTTGTGGAAAATTGGTTATAAAAAGAGTGGATTTTTGTTTGTTTGTGTGAAATGAAAAAACGTTTTTCGAGTCTTTTGTGTGGAATGTCTTGAGATGTGTTCAAATGGTATGTCTTTTATGGAAAAGGGATCGGAGTTTTGAATGGCTGGTCTCAGATGACTTACTCGGTTTAATTGCTAGACTGTGGCCGTCACTCATCTCCCGGTTCCTATTGTTGGTCTTCTGGGCTCTCGAGGCTCTATTATTGGCGTTACTATTGATGTCTTGTTTATTATGTGAGTTGCGATCCATCAGAAGACTCGTCGAAGCGGACATATTATTCATACCCGACGTGACCATCGAGTCGTGTCCATTGGTGTGCACTGAATGTTGATTTGGACGACAAAAAGAGTTAACAAAGAAATCAAAAGTCAAATGCAATAAACATATGAGAAAACTGACAAAAATTGTTTCGATTCTTATGTCTCTTAAAGTATTAGATTTGATAAGAAATTTGAGCTGAAATGGAGCTTATTTTTTGCTCTTGCAATACACTAACACTTTATTCGATAAGACAGGTCACTGATTGAACGATCAAAATGTTTGTGTTTTTATAATTCATTTTTTTGTTTTGTGTGTAAAATAGTCTCACAATTTATGCCAAAAATTTTGAAATGAACAAGATAATATCTGACTCACTTTTACGATGGGTAAAATCATTTTCATGTTTCCAGTGTCGGGTGGGAATTGTAGGGCCGGGTATTTCTGGCAACGAATAGACAATTAGTTGATTAGTGTTGTATTGAAATTGTTGTATTGATTGTGTTGTACTTAATCTTGGTCAAAATAGTCGAATGGTTAAACACTTACCATATAATCTGATGAGTCCTTCTTTTTCTCCAAGAATATTTTTTGCCAAACATTTATAGGTTCCGAAGTCTTTGTCTTCCAGCTGTTTAATCTTCAGAATCATTCGCGTCCGATAGGAGTCGTGTTCTTCGGACACTTCATATTTGTCGTAAGTCATGATAATCGGTTCATTTCTTTGCTGATCGGCACCGCTCCGGATCCAAGAGGTCATAGGTTTGGGCGATGCCTCGCATTTGCACTCCAGCTGTACGTCACTGTCGAGCGCAGCGCCGACTAATTGGTTCTGGACTTTAATTTTTGGTCGAACTAAACACAAATAAGATTAAAGACATTCAGTTTGGTTGAGGCTTAAAATTCTTGACATGTTTATAAAAGGCTCATGGACATCTCTGCCTTATTTAAATAAGAAAGTCATTCATTCGTATTCCAAGTTTGAAATTCTTGGAATCAATCGGCGATAAAATTTAAGATATATTTTCGACTAAAAGTACATTTCTTCAAATCTCAGTGACATCTCAATAAACCTTTTCATTTGAATGAAAGAAATGTTGAAAAGAAATTTCGTTTGAATTACAATATGAAAAATGATTGAATTTTTTCTCAACTCTTTATAATAGATTTGGTGAATAAAAAGATGAAAGAATTTTCAAATCATTTCAATTCAATCACAATCTGATGAGAGAAGAGATAAAATGGAAAATAAAAGTCGAAAATTCCTTCAGAAGAAGATATTTATATAAAATAAAAATTCATTGAATCAAAGCTTTGATAAAATATTCAAATTTTTTTCGTTTCAGAGGCAATGAATTTTTTATTAGATTTGTTTTGATATTCAGTGCTTTTAGATTAAAAGTGATAACAAGGTTAATTTTGTTATGGTGTCTACTTACAATTAACTTGAACAACTATTCGTTTGCTAACACTGGGGGGAACGTTATTCCCCGCTATACACAAATAGGCCCCCATATCGTCTGAAATAGAAATTATCATAATTAACTTGGTAAATAAAAAAAAGTAATTTGTTAAACGAATTGTTAATAATACTTGATCATTTCTTGTAGGAAAATTATAAATACCTCGAGTGACTTGTGTTATATTCAGATATTCGC
>JAQGBD010001036.1:0-19824 GCA_034698165.1 Punctoribates punctum | reverse complement strand
TTCAAAATACCCCCAAATATATTGTTTGCTTCAACTGACTGAGTGTTGTGCCGATGAAGTGATCGCCAATCAATTGATTCAATGAATACTATTTGGGTTCCAATTCTGTTTGTAATTCACTTCTTGAGTAATGTTTACTCCAGAAGTATAGACAACACACCAGTCGTTGAAGACATTCAACAAAATGGTCTTTAATTTAAATAATTATTTATGAATATTCTGTAACCTCTTCTTATTATAGCGTATGCGGAGGTGACTTACCCAGGAATAGGTCACTTCACAACTCGAGACTTCTATGACCCGATTTACAGACCGTTTGTATTCCTGCCTCACAGTCCACAGAAAATAAATACCCGGTTCCTACTGCACACCCGCAAGAATCTGAACAATGCTCAGACATTGAAAGTGGGTGACCACGATGCAATCAAAAGCTCCAATTTTGATAAAAACCACCCCACCAAGTTTATTGTTCACGGCTTTTTGGATAATCAACTATTTGGGGATTGGATGAGACATATGAAGGATGAGTTTCTTATGGCTGAAGACCAGAACGTCATAATTGTTGACTGGAGTAAAGGCAATGGTCTTCCATACGGACAGGTATTAAATTGGCTAATAATTATCAAATAAATGTATTGTGAATTGTATTGAAGGCGACCGCAAACACTCGAGTGGTGGGACCTGTGATTGCACTTCTCATTAATGATTTGAAGGTATGTTCCCATTGATAAGAACTTAGTTTAAGCTTAGTTTCAATTTGAAGACTATTTTGGGACTCGATTTAAATAAAGTCCATATTTTGGGACACTCTCTGGGATCGCACGTCGCTGGATATGCCGGACAAAAATTAAACGGAACGGTTGGGCGCATCACTGGCTTAGACCCTGCTGGTTTGTAGAAGAACAACTGAAATATGATTCTAATTCATATTCTTGTCTAATAGGTCCCTATTTCGAGGGTCTTAAAGACCCTGCTTCAAAACTGGACCCAACAGATGTAAGCTATTATAAGGAGAAGATTCTCCAGAATAACCAATACTTGAAATATAGGCTCAGTTTGTGGACGCCATTCATACTGACGCTCAACACCTGATCCCTCACTTGGGGTTCGGAATGTATGAAACCAGCGGTCACTTAGACTTTTATCCCAATGGAGGTAAACCTGACACAATTGAACAAGAACATTTGAAGATATAGATGTTTTTAGGCAAAAACCAACCTGGTTGTGATCAGGAAAGATGGACTTCCATTATCACTGAGGGTAAGTCAAACACCCTTTTGGCAACTTTTCAATCAAATTAACTATTACAAACTAGGTCTTTTGGAAGGCGTCCGACGTTTAGTTGCGTGCAATCATCAGAGGGCTGTCGACTTCTATCACACATCAATTAACCACAAATACAATAAGGGAGTCAGCTATCAGTGCAAAGATTATGAGTCTTTCATCGATGGACATTGTGTTGAGTGCGAGGCCGGCACTAAATGCGCTATTCTTGGAGATGAGGCCAACATTAGCAGAAAATTTGAGAGAGCCACCAGGGGCACCCGATTCTTCCTGACCACTACTGACAAATACCCCTACTTCAGTTTGTTATTCTTATCTTTTCATTCAAATCATTTATAAAATGTGTCTGAATATAATCTAGCAAATGAATACGAGATCCAAATAAAGATGTCATCGCCTGCAAGTCACCGCGTGAGTAGCCATGGTGTTTTAACCGTAACCATTGATGGGGCCAATGGTGTGGAGAAAGTCCCTCTTAATCCAAAGTATGTATTAATTGAAATGTTTGACCTATCTCAGTTTGTTCTATTAATTAAAATTTTAATTCAGAGACGAGATATTCCATTTGGGAGAGTCATATAGTTTTATCAAGAATATTGGTCATGATCTTGGTGATATTAAGGGAGTCACCTTCCATTGGCACAGGTCTTTAGGGGCAATAATAAAGCAGCAAATGTGGATCGAGAGCATCACAATAGTTCCCCTCTCATCCAATAATGTCCTCAACAGAGAGTAAGAATTTTATCACAAATCCATTTAATACTTTATTTGAAAATATATTCGATTTTAGGCTTCACTCCAAAGAGATTAAGACTTTTTGTACGAATAATCAAAACGAAGGCTTAAAAAATGAAAAAGATTACAACTTTTCTGTTATTTGTAAATAATTTACAAAATGTTTTGTTTGTTAAAAAATTATTAATATAATTGTGAAAAAATTGTTATTAATACTGAGTTTTCTTGGATTTTGAATAATATGTTTCCCAATAAATAATCAAAATTTTTAGCATTAATTCATAATTCATTCATTATTTGTTGTTTTGTTCATTTCTGAGACGTCTTCGACGCAACCCTCCAAAGATGCGTCGGAGCCCACCACCGAATCTTCTTCGCCTCCCTCTCCCTACAGTTCTATATGCACCTTGTTAATTGATAAAAAATTCAAATTATCAAGAGTGAAAATTAATGCTAGCCATTTACCTGCACCCCCGTCGTATCCCATATTATTATAACCGCCACCATATCCTCCATATTGGCCATAGGTTTGGCCGCCGCCACCCAAAAGTAGGTAATAAAGGGCCAACTTTTTCAGAATCGGAGACTTTTTAACAGAATTATAGTTCGTTTGATTCAAATTTGAGTTAAACCAATGCTTAGGTCTTATTCTGTGCTCACTATTCGGTCGCAATTTTGAATGAATTTTTTGTCGATTTATATGATTTTTGTTATCAACACTTTTATAATGATTTCTGTTATTTACTGAAGAATTCGTTTGAATTAAAACAATTATTAAGACAATTATCGAACAGAGGAATGCCATCAAAAGGCTAATTGAAAGTAAAAAAATACATTTTTTATGGCAAATAAGGCGAATAAGATGAGGATTGATGAATGAACTAGTTCTTTCTTTTCAATTTCACTTATTATTTATACTATTGTGCAGATGTTTGCAGACTTTGGCTCAATTCAGTTCATAGTCTATTGTATTTACATTTATTACAATTTAGACAAATACCAGTCCTTTAATTAATGATTGGGAATCGACCTCAAAATAACTAGATCATTTCACTTTACATAATGGCTACATAATTTGAAAGTTACTAAACTAGGCAAGTTCAATCCTATTACGATTAATGAGTTCTGGGTAAATACAGTATGAGCAGGGAACTTTCATGGACTTTCATAAACCTTTTTCAAGACATATCTAACAATGTATAGACAATGAATTGAAATAAAACCCAAAAATGCTCAGAATTTTCAATAAACGAGTTCATTGTCTAATTGAATGTTTGATCTTTAATCTCGTTCTTCATTTTAATGATAGAATTAAATATATTTTTAAAAACTTTTTGTCCGACACTTAAAAATGAGTTTAATTTTTAGACTATTCCTGAGTTTCGGTAATCCATTAGAAATGTTACACTTTTTTCTGAACTCAATATTTGATATCATTTTAGTCTTAATTCTAGTTTTGATCAGAACTTCAAAAACGGTGTCTTTTTGTGAGTCATTTGCAGAAAACGGTTATAAAATCTCTTTTGGGTTTCGAAAAATCATCCATGATCGTTTCTATATCTTCATTAACCAAAATTATTGGAGACTAAGTTACACCGATGCTTATGATGACCAACAAAAGAGTGTGACTTTCTTCAGTCAAGAGAGTCAGACCAGTAATGGCTTCGGAAGTCAGTACTCAATGGCTTTTTGCGTTTGGTTCGGCAGTCACTGCAAAGTCGGACTCTTAACTGTATTTTACAGTCCTCTTAATTATGAGAATAACATAATTATTGTATACTTTTTTCAGTCAAATTTGACTTCAATTCATTGGAGAGAACTCGAAGATAACATAAATGAAGTGAATCTGAGGGGTGGCACTACTGTTAAGCCCTTCCAAACATCCCTAACAAATGTTAAAACAGCTTATGTCCCAAATTGGGGCCAAAAGACTCACAAAATGTTTTATATCTTCAGACAAAAACCGAAATTTGACTACAATTTCTATAAAGTCAACGACGACTTGACCACCACATTCATGTCGAGCCCCTACGACTACACGGGTAAGCTTGCTGTTCTCGACCCCATGGCTGTATTATCATTGGTTCCCGGTTTGGAAGTGATTGCAATTATCTCTCAGTGGAGTGAAGCCGATTCTAATAGACATGCCAAGAGCTACGGAAATGGATTGATTATCCTGTTCCAATTTGACCGATCAATCAAATACTGTTATTCAAATATCAGATACTTCAGTGATTCGGTGGGTCTCAGTCTGTTGGGTCACAGAATCTAATACCTGTGCCATTCATTTGGTTATTATTTAATTCAATTTTCATTATTCTTAGTGTAAACTCAATTTGAAGACATTAATAGATTGCAGTAAAACAACTGTTGCCACTCTTCCAACTGTTGTGCCCACTGTCCAGGAGTATAGTTACGGGTGGGGAGTGTCGGCTGTTGTCTTAATTGTGATCATATTTGCGGTCATAGTCTTAATCCTTTGGTTTTACCGCAACAGAAACGGTAAGAATTTCTGTTAAGATTATCCTCATTCGAAACTTTTGCCTTTGAAAGAGCCAAGAGTCCAATCAATTCTTCCGCAATGGTTGAAATCATTTGCTTTTCGGCCCGACTCCAAGGGTTCGCCAAAATCGACACAAAGGGAGAAAAAATCCGGGGCCACAAAAAGCCCCCGAAAAAAGAAGACTAAACCGAAAGCCAATGTTTAAAATTTGTGTAAAATAATCGATTGTTTTCATTTATTTTCCTTATATTCGTAATAAAACTTTTGATAAATTGCTTAAAAAGTAGTATTTGTGTTAAAATAGATTTAGTTTTTGCCCGAATCGCGTGAATTAAATTTTTATTTGATTCAATTAAAATAAAATCAATTTTGAGTTTTGGATCCAATTTTGAGTATTAAAAAACAGGAAATGAATTCATTTTTAAAATTGTCTTCAATTTCTGGTAATGTCTTAATCTTAAGACTTATTAAATTGATTTTTAATTCATTGGTTAATCAATAGCCATGTTATGGATTTTCATTGATTTTTGTGAATCGCAATCCTTTTGTGAGTCTTTCGCAACGAATGGCTACAGAATTTCGTATGGATTTCGACGGATCACAAAAACAGATCCGTTTAAGTCTTATGTCTTCATTAATCAAAGCTATTGGAGACTTACTTATATGGAGAACAACGACAATAAAACAGTTCGTCTTTTGTCTGAAGAGGGAAAGCAAAGCAATTGGTTTGGAAATCAATTTTCAATGGCTTTCTGTGTTTGGTTCGGAAACGACTGTAAAGCAGGTCTCTTAAGTGTGAGTCATTTCCATTGATCTCTTCTACTCTTTTAATGTTTAAAATGATTGGCAGTCAGACATGAGGACCATTACATGGGGTGACCTACAAGAAAGTGAGGGTGAGCTCAATTTGAAATCCCTCTCTGGAGAGGAATCAATTGATTTCGAAAATCAGAATATTGTGACAGCGTTTGTGCCGAGTGCTGGATATATGACATACAAATTGGTTTCCTTTTATCGACAATCGCCTGAAAATGAATACCAAGTGTTTGAAATCAATGATAATCTGACGGCAAAGAAATTGGGGGAAATATCTATCTTTGAAAATGGGTTAAAGGAGTTGGAGTTCGAACCAAAGGCTGTCAACGGCTTAATTACTGGACTCCAAGTGATTGCAGTTATGGGACAATACAGCACTTTTGACGCACACTTTCTAAACACTTCCATATTAGATGAAAGTGATAAAGGGCATGGATTGATTATTCTCTTCCAATTTGACAAATCAATCAAATACTGCTACACAAACACCAAGAAAATCAGTAAAATGGTAATCTTGGATATTTCATACTTGAAATTCAACTAAAAATCTATACACTTTTCCAGTGCACCAATAAACCAAAAATTCTGATAGATTGCAGTCAAACAGTGATCCGGACAAAGGGTTTACCAGAATCTGAAACAAATGTTTATACATTGGATATAATAATAGTGGTATTAGTTGTGATGGCATTCGCAGCAATTGTGACCTCTGTCTGGTATTGTCGGAGAAATAGTCAGTATTTGTAATAATTATTTTGTATTTCACTCAAAACTGATTTATTTTTCTTAGAAATCAAAGAAAATGATAAAAAGAGAGACATTATTAAGAAGAGTACCGAAACTTTACCGGAATCTCTTCGCAGCACAGAATTAGTTCATTGAACACAAATTTACAATAATTTTCAATATTCAATGATTTTAGAGTAGTTTTGAAAACACTTAAAATATTTCTATTGATTGAAAACACTTAAATCCTAAATAATAAAGTGTATAATCCAAGAGTATTTAGAGTTATCAAGAGTTATCATCAGGCCTGTCCAATTTTGAAAGATTCTTTCATTTGCCTCAACATTTTAGATACAAAGAGTGAGCATGATCAAGTTCACTCCAAATATATTATAATGATATTTAGTAGGAATGAGTAAAATAACTTTATTAAGGTTCAAATAAGGGTTTGTTTGCCATAATCATAGGTACTAGCTATTTTTGATGAGTATTTAAAAAATGACATTAATTCAACTGGTCATACATAAATAACTTGCACTAATTTTGAGACAAATTCACATTTGGACAGCCCTGGTTATCATGCTCATTTTGAGCAGAGTATCAAAAATCTGGTAAAGAATTTGATTTCATTGGTTTTCGTGTAATTGACTCAAAGGTGACATCTATTGAGTGATTCAAATATAACTCAGTTTTGATAAACAAACGCTTTAGACGTAAATAAAGCTTTTATTTCATTAATTTTTTGCAACGATTTAACCGCCGAAGAATGTCTTCACTCTATAACTCAAGTTATTATCAGTCACTGCCGACCACCGGCGCCATCGCTGTGACCAATGAAAAGGGCGAAAAGACTATGCAAAAGGTCAAAGTCCAGAGATATATCACCGGAAGAAAGTATGTCTTGATTTTGGTCACTATTTTATCAAATGTTTTCAATAATCCATTTTATTCTTCTTTTAGGCCCCGATTCACAACCGATAGGGACAGGTCTTCATCTGAATCAGAGTCGAGTGAAGAAGAGGAGGATTTGACCACTAATTGGAAGTCTTCGACACAAAAATCACAAACAATTCAAAACCAATTTATCAGTTCTTATGAAGGGATCAAAACAGAAGATATCGACGAAGAGATTGAATACAATGCAAACGATCCCCGAATTCGGAGACTTATGTCTCGCAAAGAAGATAAAGACGAAGAGATATCTGACGACGACAACGACCGCAGACACAGACGACATGTTCTTCAGCCCCAAATCATTTCGATTGGAGCCGAAGATAAGGAGAGTACTGAAGAGATAAGACATCGGCGAAGACACAGACGGGAAGCAGAGGACGAATCCAGTGATGGCGAAGACGACGAAGAAAACATTGAAAGACGTCATCAAATCATAAGACTTAAGAAAGACGAAGAAGAGGAGGAACTGTTGGCCAAAGTTGAAGACGAAGAAGAAGAAGAGGAAGAGGTTTCCGAATATGAAGACTACACCGATTCGGAGGACGAGACCGGACCTCGTCTTAAACCGGTGTTTGTCCGCAAAAGGGATAGAATTACGTTAACTGACGCCGAAAAGGAAGAGTTGAAACTTAAACAACAAAAAGAGACCGAAAAACGGGTCGCAGAAGAGCGCAAACGAAATACACTGAAGATTATCGAAGACGACATTCGCAGAGAAGACGCCGAAAAGGAGGACCAGAAAGAAGAGGAGGCCATTAAGAGAGGGATTGCAACTGTTCTGACCGACGACGAGACCGAAGAGACTTCTTATGAGTTCTGGAAATTACGTGAATTGAAACGAATAAAGAGAGACAAAGAAGAGTCCGAGGCTTACGTCAAAGAGAGACAAGAGGTCGAGCGCTTGCGGCACATGACTGAAGAGGAACGACAACAGGAGCTCAAAAACAACCCGAAGATTGTGACCAATTCTGCGCCGAAGGGAAAGTACAAGTTCTTGCAGAAGTACTTCCACAGGGGAGCCTTCTATCTCGACGAAGAGGACGAGGTCTTTAAGCGAGACTTCGCTCAGCCTACTCTAGAGGACCACTTCGATCGCACAACAGTTCCAAAGGTGATGCAGGTCAAGAACTTTGGGCGATCAGGTCGTACCAAATACACGCATTTGGTAGATCAGGACACCACCGCTTTCGACAGTCCCTGGGCTGGAGAGTCGACACAATCAGAGAAGTTCACTAAAGTTCAGGCGGGAGGTATGAAACAGGTCTTCGAACGGCCGTCCGGTAAACGAAAATAGTCTCGAATCGGATTTCATTTAAACACTGAATAACTCTTCCATTCATTAAATTTAATTCAAAATAAATGTAAATATTTTCAAATAAAGTCATTTGAATCGAATTTTTAAAAGAAAAATATTATTAATTAGTATTATTTACCGATAAATATTATAGTGACCTAGATCCTATTATAGATCCTATTATAGAACCTATTATATTGAGAATAAATTTTAGTCTCAAATCGCGAGACATTTGGTTTCAAATTTAATTCATTTCCCAATTATTAGAGAAAATCACAGAAAAACTCAAACTATTGAAAAATGATTTGTATTTTCATTATTCTCCTTACCATTGAATGTATCAAATCTGAAGATATTTGTTCTTTTATTAAACCCAACGGTGTATACGAAGGACTCAGAATATATCGGCATTTCTTTCACGCGAGTGGGACCGCAGAATACCGTATGTTCAACAAAGCAGGAGATGAGTGGAGATTCGGGTTATCGATGCACGAAAACAACCAAACTTATTACTTGTATACCCTTAACAAGACTGAGAGCAAAGTCGACGTCGAAGTGGTACTCAATAAGTTTGGTGTTTATAGCGGAGGAAATGTAACCGGATTTAAAAACTGTGTCGTCAAAAGTTCGGTAAAACATTGGAATTGAACCTCAAAGTCATTATTTGTTTGAATCCATTTATTTGATACAAAATTAGGAAAAGAATATCGAGTGCTCAGGTGCTTTCAAAGATCAAGGTCATTTGTATAATGGAACCAAAAATGACAGTCAATCGTTTATCGACGAAAACTCCATTATAGTGGCGTCCAGTCAAAGCCGATTTCTTCCCGAACTTGTTTTTGTCTTCAATCGGTTCAAAACTTATTTCATCCGATATAACCCCTTCTATATGCAAAGAGTGAATTGTACTCGGTATCCAACTCGGTGTAAGATCCCTCTATTTATCAAACAAATGAGTGATGAGCTCTTTAAGAGAATCGATGGCATCGTTACCTTCAACTTAACATGGACGAAAGGGGGAGCCTATGGACACTTCATTCTGTTCAACATCGGGGGCCGGCCGATGATGTGTTTCACGATTGAAGGCCAATCGCTATCCCATGAGGTGAGTAATTAATTGCATTGAAATCAGTTTCACATTAATTGGATTCTCTTCTTCTAAGTGTAAATCAACACAAAATTTGAGACCACTTTTCGCAGAATGTTTCCCAACTGTAAAGCTATCAACTGTTGAGCCGACGAGTTATTCAGAGATTTGGATATTCGTGGCCACAGTTATTGGATTACTTTTGGTGATTGTAATCATTGCAATCATCATCGGATGTGTTGTCTTTTGGGAGAGGAGGAGGTCTCTCAAATCTCTGTCAAACAGCTCTCGTTTTTAGTTTTTTTCTCATATTTTATTTTGATTTCAATTTGTTTTCAATAAAAGTCTTATGAAATACAAAGTTCTAAACAATTCTCATATAATTATCGCTTAATCACTGATATAATTAAATCTATAATTTATAAAATTTCATGAAATATGTGTTCCGGAGTCCACAGAAATTCATTGTTGTCTAACATTTCTCTGTTAACCCTCTTATGGAAAGCAATATATAATAGGATTTAGTCTCAAATCGCGAGACATTCGGTTTAAAATTAATTTCATTTCAAAATTATTAGAGAAAATAATAGAAAACACAAAGTATTGGAAAATGATTTCTATTTTGATTTTTCTGATCACCATTGGATGCATCAAATCTGAAGACATTTGTTCTTTTATTAAACCCAACGGTGAATACAAAGGACTCCGAATATATAGTCATTTCTTGGATACCGATGGGACCACAGAATACCGTTTGTTCAACAGAGCAGGAGATGAGTGGAGCTTCGGGTTATGGATGCATAAAGACAACAAAACTTATTACTTGTATACCCTATACAAGACTGAGAGCAAAGTCGACGTCAAAGTGGTAATCAATAAGTTTGGTGTTTATAAAGTACAACATAAGACCAGTTTTAAAAACTGTGTAATCAAAAGATCGGTAAAACATTGAAATTGAACCTCAAAATCATTATTTGTTTGAATCCATTTATTTGATACAAATTATGAAAAGAATATCGAGTGCTCGGCTCCTCTCTTGGGTGAAGACGTTTTGGATAATCCAACCATAATTGTCAATCAATCGGATATCGACGAACACTCCATTATAGTGGCGTTCAGTAAATGGCAGTTCCAAAACCAAATTGTTTTGGTCTTCAATCGGTCCGATAAAACTAATGTCATCGGATATAACCCCTTCGTTAGCAGAAGATTTGAGTGTAATCAGAATTCAAGTCAGTGTCCGATCCCTCAATTTGTCAAAGAAATGAGTGATGAACTCTTTAAGAGAATCGATGGCATGGTTTCCTTCAAATTAAACCGGATGGAAGGCAAACCCTATGGACACTTCATTCTGTTCAACATCGGGGGCCGGCCTATGATGTGTTTCACGATTGGAAGCGAACCGATATCAGATGAGGTAATTAATTGCATTGAAATCAGTTTCACATTAATTGGATTCTCTTCTTCTAAGTGTAAATCAACACAAAATTTAAGACCACTTTTCGAAGAATGTTTCACAACTGTAAAGCTATCAACTGTTGAGCCGAAGAGTAATTCAGAGATTTGGATATTCGTGGCCACAGTTATTGGATTACTTTTGATGATTATAATGCTTGCAATTATCATCGTATGTGTTGTCTTTTGGGAGAGAAGGAGGTCTCGCAAATCTCTAGAGGGGTCAGAGTTAACTCGTTTTTAGTTTTTTTTTATATTTTATTTTGATTTCAATTTGTTTTAAATAAAATTCTCATTAAAAATAAGTTCTAAACAATTCTCATATTAATCATCGCTTAATCACTAAAATCTATAAATTTATAAAATTTCATGAAATATGTGTTCGATGGGAGTCCCGACTCATGTCTTAAAACACAAATCAGTTGATATTTAATCGGAATTAAATCAATGTTTATGTTATTCAATGTATTTGAGTGACAGTGTATTAGATCTTAATTTTAGTATCGATTGAATGCACGAACAAAATAATTGATTTCAAATAATATTTTATTAATTTTAGTTTACTTTAAATCTTTTATTTGATTTAAAATTAAGATAAATGTTAAGAATATTTCTGATTCTCTTTTGTTATCCAATTTTAGTGCAGACTATGACTGAGTACCAGAATATTGTCTAAAAACACTTTATATCTATTCGATTATAATCTGTTTTGCTCTTGCAAATTCTTTTATAATTTTATTGCCTATAAGGCCTTAGTTTGTCTTTATTCTGATTTGTGTCCAAACCTTTAGCCTAAAACTGAGTAAACGAAAGTCAAATTAATTGTGGAAAATGTTTTCACTCAACCGTTTCTACAATTTGCGTCCCTTTTCTCATAATTGGATAAAATTTGCCAAAAGTACTGAATTGAAAACTAGTGGTCAGTCTGTTATCGTTTCCCAAATATCAATCAAATTTATTTCAAATTTTTGGAGAAATATAAAGAATAGTGACATCGAATTACCCCCTCTTATGAGAACGAAATTCCCACCAAAACAAACGCCGAATATATTTAAAACTTTGAAAAATCAGTTTTTAATTCCGTTTTATCTGAAGTCATCGATAGACCAGGAGTTCGATGCAATCAATTTCTTGAATGGAGCCAAACAGGTATTAAAGTTACTCCAAATCTGTATTTCATACTTATTTGACTCTTGAAGGCATTGTATGTAATATCAAGCAATTTATCCAATGATAACATTAAAGGCATCAAAGATATGGTCACTAAAGAGGTATTTTACATATTCATTGGCTCTTTTGCAATATTACGAACATTTTGTTTCTTAAGGCCTACGAAGAAGTTTCGCAAAATTTCAGTAAATTCACAGAAAAGCAGAAAAAATTGCTTAAAGTGAATATCGAGGACATAATATTCTGCTTTCCCTATAAAATCGATATCAAACCAATTGGTATTCAACCAAATTCTATCGGTTTTGGTTCTAACGGTTCTAATGATTTTCATTTCTTTACTGATTGTCTCTCAGATTCGGATTCGTCTTTAGTGAAAATTTTAGTGGTTTTTCATGTTTTGCAAAATTTCGCTGAAACTGTGAGATTGAGAGCACAGAATAGAGAACTTAGAGGTTTGGAATTTGAAGAATATCTCGAATTAAAATTCTTATGTAATTATGAGTAAGTTTTTTCTCTAAAAATTGTTTCAATTTTTCATAATTTTTGCCAAAATTACAGATTTATTCGGCATTACATCAAAGGGTCGGAAAGCGAATGGATTGTCAACAAAATGGTTCACTTCAAAGAGAAAGACATCTTCAAAATAATCGAAGCCATGAAAAAGTGAATCATCAAGCACACATCTTAGGATTCATTTTTATACCAATTTCTTATTAATTGCCATATTTTAGATGTCACTCATTTTTAAGCTATAATTTGAAACTAATTTGTGTTTATTTGAATTTTTAATCAAAATTAAATTTGTTAAAAATCTTTGATAATTAAACCAGAAATCCTCGAAGACATTCGATATCTCCAAGTTTTAAGACTTAGGATAGGGTTCTGTTTTGGTACAAAAGTTAACGAACAGTAATTCCAATATTATTGAAGAGCGAGCACATTCTCACAAACAAATTAACTCCAAGAAAATTAAATAATGTTTTAATCACTTTTATATTTATTCGATTAAAATCTGTGTTTTACTATTGCAATCAATTCTTTTATAACATGTTTTCATTGAAGACATCAGTTTGTATTTATTCTGATTTCTGTCCAAACCTTTAGCCTAAAACTGAGTAAACGAAACTCAATTTATTTGCGGAAAATGTTTTCACTCAACCGTTCCTATAATTTGCGGCTTTTGTGTCTTAATTGTATTAAATTTGCCAAAAGTACTAAATTGAAAACTAGTGGTCAGTCTGTTATCGTTTCCCAAATATCAATCAAATATTTTTCAAATTATTGGAGAAATATAGAGAATATTGACATCGAATTACCCCCTCTTATGAGAACGGAATTCCCACCAAAACAAACGCCGAATATATTCAAAAATTTGAAAAATCAGTTTTTAATTCCTTTTTATCCAATTTACTTGAAGTCATCGATAGACCCGGAGTTCAATGCAACCGATTTCCTCAATAGAGCCAAAAAGGTATTGAAGTCAATTCTGTGGTCACATTACCTAATATTGTTTGATTCCTGAAGATATTGCACGAAATATCAAGCAATTTATCCAATGATAACATTGAAGGCATCAAAGATATGGTCACTAAAAAGGTATTTCACACATTCGTTAACTTGTTTGCAATGCTCTGAACATTTGATTTCTTGAGGCTTACGAAGAAATTTCGCAAAACTTCAGTAAATTCACAGAAAAGCAGAAAAAATTGCTTAAAGTGAATATCGAGGACATAATCTTCTGCTCCCCCTATAAAATCGTTATTAAACCGATTGGTATTTAACCACATTTTTAATGATTTTAATCTCTTTACTAATTGTCTGTTAGAATTGAATTCGTCTTTAGTCAAAATATCAGTGGTTTTTCATGTTTTGCATAATTTACTCAAAATGAGAGCACAGAATAGAGTATTTGGAAGTTTGGAAGAAGAATATCAAAAATATCTCGAATTGAAATTCTTATGTAATTATGAGTAAGTTTTTTGTCCACAAATTGTTTCCTTTTTTCATACTTTTGACAAAAATTATAGATTTTTTCGGTATTACATCAAAGGGACGGAAAGCGAATGGATTGTCAACAAAATGGTTCACTTCAAGGAGAAAGACATCTTAAAAATGACCATAACTATGGTTAAGTGAATCATCACATACCTTGGATATCGAGATTATTTTATAACAATTTGATATCAATTGCAAGATATAAGTTGTGATTCATTTTTAAGCAATAATTTGAAAATTGGTTTTATTTTCCTCGAAATTGAACTCAAAATTAAATTTATTTAAAAAGTATTAAATGTTTAGATATTGTATTGAATATCGTTGAGGACTGGGATCAGTCTTTTCGGAGTTGGAATACTTCGGTTCGAGTGCCCTCTTTTGTGATGATTTTGATGTCCACACTATCGCCGACATATATGTCCCGTTCGGCCGCAGAAATGAAGACGTCTTTCACTAACTTAAGCGCCATATCGAGAGTCAGGTCTTTTGGTTGGACTCCCAACTGGTTCTTAAGACCGATCTGATTGTCGAGCAATGGCTGCACCAACGCTGATGAGGAGCCGCCCGCGCGATACATATTGCGCTCACAGTGGCCGACCGGGTCGTACGAATAGAGGACACCCTTTCCTTCGGTGTCGAGGCCTCCGATTATATTCGAGATATAGTACGGAAAGAATCGTTTGTTGTATAACATATTGGATATCAATTGAGCCAAAGCCGGAGTCGTTATCGACTTATTGTGGTCCTGAGAATACATCTGAAGACAACACAATGTTTACAATCAATCGGTTCTCACAATCGATGGGTAGATCCCATCAAAACTTAATAAAAGAGCAAAACTTACAGTAAGTCTGGCCTCAAGTACTTTGACAAACGTCAAGATATCACACCAACAACCGGTTGATCCCAAGACACAGCTGTCGGTCCTATTTGTGGTCACAAATAGTCAATTAGTTTAAGTGTTGTCAGTTTAGACCCTTTTTGACGGTCTTTTGATTTTGCTTACAATCCAAACAGTTTTGACTGATTTCGGGTATAAATGGAGTAACCGGACGACAGTCGTGTGTCGGACGCCATTATCGCGAAGTCAGGTCCGGCCAAACCCACAGTCGTTCTGACGGTTACCACAAATTTGTTAGATTTTAGACATCATTTCAATTGGTTTTAAGAGATTATACCCTCCGTTGTCGGCGTACGGCTGGAACTGATGGCCGACGGGCTCTGTCTGTGGAGTCGTCTCAAACATTGTCTTAATTTGTTTGTGGATTAGTTGTTGTTTTCAATGAAAATAACTTCAATTTAAATAAGTGTTGAATTGAGTGACAAATGACTCGACGTTTTCCACTCTTTCTTATGTTTACGGCTTTTGTTGAGTCGTCTCAGAGATGGCTCTCATCTCTCACTCACTTCTCATTCACCTCTCATTTCAGTCCATATTTTGCCGCAAAATTCAATTTCAAATTCTTTGCAATTCTTTAAAATTAGAATAATTTTTAAACATTTTCTTCCATTTTTTGATTCATTGATTAAATTCAAATAATTTATAGCAATTAAGTCACTCAAGTGTTTCATGTATTCAGAAAAAGTGTTTAATGGGAACAATCATTCAATAGATACCCATTCAATACAGTCCAATACATACTTATTGATTTGACTGGGCTTTAATGCCGATGACCAAGGTTGTTTCGGAAGAGGATATGCTCTGATAACATGCAAAGTACACGTCGTGTTTTAAGTTAAGTTACATGATATATTTTCATAAATCCTTAGTTGCATGCTAATAAATTAGAGCTATATTTGAAATAAATATGATTTCATAAGAATAATAATAAATAAAATTTGAAAAACAAAAGCAAAAGATTATAATATTTGGATTTATCTTTATTTTGACCGAATTTATTCATTACCAACTTGGTCATTATTAGAAATATTCATGTGATTTCCAGTAAATAGTGGTCGACTTTCTGGGTATTTTTACCAAAGACTAGAAGTTTCTGGAAATATGACACAAATGTTTCAAAAATAAATTAAAGAATAATTTTCCATATTTTTAATTAATGTTGAGTTGAGTTGAGTTCTGTCCTTAAACTAAAAATTTTGCTTTTCTTTGAATGACATAAAAGCGGAGAAACTTTGTGGAAGTCCTTCGTATTTGAAAAATATTCGTAAACTTCCAATAAATTAAGGGACGACCATAGGAATAGACTACCATTAGTATTGATTATTTGGTCCTCTAAAAATAGATGTTTCCTGCTCAAAATTTAAATAAAACTATACTAGTCTGGAGATTAGAAAGTGATAGTGTCAAGGTTGTTCTACAATTTGGATCGAGTTTAGTGGCAATTATGTCCTAAAAATAAATTCATTCCATTTGCGAGTGATTTCAAGTATGGAAAAAAAGATATGAGACAGGTAAAAGACTGGTAAAAGACAGGTACAACATCTACTTTAAGCTTTCATCTGACCTTGCTATTAATTGGATATATTAAGAATTCTTTAATTAATTGAACTAGTCAAATATAAGTGAAAGTATGAGAAGTGTAAGTGAAGTTTTTGAATAATTTGTTTGGATCAGTGTCAATTAACTTTTTTTCGCCAAATGATTCATTCAAACAATTATCTGGTTAAGTAATAATCTATTTCCTTTTAAATAGGAAACGATATTTTGTACGATTTTTATAACAAAAAATATGCAGCAAATGATTTGTTGTCTGTCTGTGAAGTTGTCATCAAATGACCCCTTTATCTGATATTTACGTCTAAACGAAAGGTTAAAATTCTGCGAATTCTTGTTTTAATTAATTTGAGTTATGATCTGATGAAATGTTTTGAGCCTTCAATACATTAATACAGATATTTGTTAGTAATTTAAGTGTTGACTGCAGTGAGAAGACGACGACCTTGGTCATTTAGTTTTTAATAGAGCTTTCTTTCGCTCGACTGAATACTTGTTATCTCCAATCAGTGGAGAACTGAAACATTTTGCTAAACATTAAACTAAGAGAGACGTGGTTAAATGTACTTTTAATCTAGCTAACTTTAAGACAAAGACCCCGTTTGATCGCAGATATAGTTTGTAATAAAGATTTTATTCGATACTTCTTTGTTTGAAATTTTGGTATTTATTTCACCAGTTTTTGTGAAACTCTTTTTAGTGAAAGTTTTGGTGAATTTTGTGGACAAAGAACCGAAAGTCGAAGAATTGACAAATGTTTGCATCACTTCTCCTGTCTTTGGGATACCCGTCAGTCATCGCCTTATTGTCGTTTCTGACCATTTATTTGTTCTTCAAGTTTAATAAGAAGAATGAGTTTTTGGATGAAATTCCTGGACCTCAACCGAAATTCCCATTATTGGGGAATTTGGATTTGTTTAGGATCAAGGACGTTCCTTTGAATATGAGTAAGTGATGCCAAACTTAATTTTAACAATGATATTTATAAGATATGCTTGCTTAATTTCTGTTTCAGATATGTTAAATGTTTTGAATTTAAGTATTTGATTTGCAGGTATATTCCGAATATTGATTGCCCTTGCTAAGGCCTATGAAAAATACGGATTATTCAAAGTGTTTTTGGGTCCCAAACCTCTGATCGTTCTTTTCCGGCAAAACACAGTCAGCGTAAGAAATAACATATTTACTGCTTAACAAATAGCCAAGGTTATCTCATTCTGTTAAAACTGTTTACAATATGTAGAGTTTATCTATTGTCATGGTCAATGCAATATCCAAAAACATACAACTTTACCTCTATACATTATTATTAAAGGAATGAGTGATCAAAGAGTGATCAAGGATTGTTAAGCCTTCCTTCACGAGTTATTTTTTGGATTTTTCTAAGATTTGATGTCCCTGATAGTTTAATTCTTTTGATTTTAATCTCAATGCTTTTATTTGAATTATTCAGTCGTTTTTAGCGAGTAATGTCAATATCGAGAAGTCGGATGAGTATGACTTTTTGCACGGATGGCTCGGCAGAGGACTCCTGACCAGCACCGGAGCCCTTTGGAAGAATAGGAGAAGAATGTTGACCCCTGCCTTCCATTTCAAAATTTTGGAGGACTTCTTACCGATAATGAACGAACAGTCAGACATTTTGGTAGAAAACCTAAGGAAAGCCACAGAAAAACCCTTTATTGACATAAGAGAACCGATAGTCCAGTGCACTCTCGATGTTATCTGTGGTTAGTTTCAGTTTAACTATAGATAAAATATCAAATCTAAAATGTTTTTTGTTTGTCCCTTAGAAACAGCAATGGGTGTGTCTATCGGAGCACAGGTCGGAAAAAATAAAGATTACCTGAAGGCTGTTCACAATTTGGGTGAAGTGGTGATGATCAGGGCATTCTCACCCTTGTATTGGTCAGATTTGATTTTTAATTCGACGCCCACTGGAAGGCAATACTTATCAGATCTGAATGTTTTGCATTCAATGACCAGAAATGTAATAAAACAAAGAAAAGCAGACATTCTTTCGAAGAAAACAGAAGTGAAGTCAGAAACAAACGATGACTTCGATGAGAATAATATCTATGTCTCAAAGAATAAGAAGAGAATGGCTTTTCTCGACCTTTTACTCGACTATCACATCGAAAACAATAATAGTATGTCTTTAGAGGACATTCGTGAAGAAGTGGACACTTTTATGTTTGAAGGACACGACACGACAGCTGTTAGTCTCGCCTGGACTCTATATCTTCTTGGTCAATATCCCCAGGTTCAAGTTCGAATTCAGGAGGAATTGGATGCTATATTTGGAGAGGAGAGGAGTAGGGAAATCGTTTCCGATGATCTCAAACAAATGAATTACTTGGAATGTGTTATCAAAGAGTCGTTGCGTTTGTTTCCTTCCGTTCCTATTATTGGGAGAACACTAACCGAGGAAATGAAATCCGATAGGTTTTTGATACCAAAAGGAACGACAGTTTTCTTGTTTATCGAACGGTTACACTTAGATCCCGAAGTATTTCCCGAACCACTTGTCTTCAGACCGGAGAGGTTTGAAGCCAACAATACTTCAAATATAAATGCGTTCACTTATGTGCCGTTCAGTGCCGGTGCCCGCAGTTGTATCGGAAAACGATTCGCTTTGAATGAAGAGAAGACTATTTTGGCTAAAATTTTCTTGAATTTTAATTTGCGGTCTTTAGACCCGAGGGATCAGATCATCAGTTCCGCCGAAATGATATATCGGGCAAAAGTTCCTCTAAGAGTTCAGGTTATTCCCAAAGAGGACTTCACTGTTGAAGTTGCTTGATCACTCCATTATAGTGAATAATACAATTATTCGAATAACTGAAAATTTAATGTCTTTCCAATGTGTGGTCTATAAGGACACACATAAGTATCAAATATGGTTCCTCGATATGATTTAAACACTTGGTTAATGGTGCTTGGTCATTGGCTCAATAATATATGAGTTGAATATTTGGAAAACTTGTGTAATTTTAAAATTAAAATTTATACGGGTTATCTAAGATTTCCGATATTGTACTGTGCATTTAACACATTTAACATGCTACATTCAACAAATCTCAATGATTTTTATTTTGAATTATGTATTGAAATAAAATAAAAACAAAATTATTATTAAAAACATTTGATTAAAACTTCTATTTATTTAAGATAATCATTATTATTGAGGATCTCTTTGTTCACTCTCTTAGAAATGGTTTTATTTTTTAAAAACTTTCGGAAATATATGAATCACCAAGTATCATTTGAACAATTTTAATTCTTATGTAAATTAAGTTATTTCTTACATAAGAAGAGAACTTTGCATGTTTACTTAATAAATGTCATTC
>JAQGBD010001035.1:0-19828 GCA_034698165.1 Punctoribates punctum | reverse complement strand
CCCCCCCTAGACCAGAGCTCGAATCGGCCTCCCCCTACGGCCCCCCCCCCTAGGGTCTCGGACCTCGCCCACCCCTGATATATACCTAGGTAGTTTAGCTGATAATAATGTAATTGCTTAAGTTATGGAATTGAATTTATAATTTCATAATGTTTACCTTGCACCCCTTACTCTGAACTGTTTTCAATTTATTGGTTTAATTGCTTTTATTGATCGTATAGGAAATCTCTATTGAATAAAATAATGGAACTTTGCTTATAATCAAGGTAAATATGATTTAAAAACCTCATTTTCCAATCAGACGAAATGATACAATTTAAAAATAATCTTGTTTCATCAAATATAGGCTAAATGAAGTTACAAATCGTGTGAATAAAGAGTTGAACCAATTTTCTGCTCAATTAACAAAATTCTGTTTAAGTCAAACAGAAATAGTTAAATTCGTCTAGCTCAATCCGCTTGAATTCTTGATTCTGAAAATTCTCATTAGTTAATATCCTTAATGACTTTTGAGAATTGTTCAAACTCTCACTTTTTATATTCCACTTTATTTGAAATATTTTGTGCTTTCACCAAATTATTGATTTTTTAATGGAATAATAAAAATGAGTGATTTTAATCAAGATTATGTTATTAACAAGAATATGATTATTTCTGAACTGAAAATATGCTGTTTTTAATTTAGAGAATGGCAAACAAATATTGAATGAATATGATCTTGGCATAAATAGAATGAATCGCATTTACTCAATGGAAAGCATAACTCATTGTGTTTTTGCATTATATGATCACATCTTTTATTGAAGTCAAATAAATAATCCAATTCTGTCAGAAATATATTGAATGTAAGCATTTCTTTACCAAAATCTGATTCAATCAAAGCTCAACCACTTTGTAATAAAGCCATTAATGAATGCAATCTTATTGTGTGCCAAACCATTGTAATTGATATCGATTTTAGCTTCATTTTAAACCTTCTCTCTCTCTCTCTCTCTCTCTCTCTCTCTCTCTCTCTCTCTCTCTCTCTCTCTCTCTCTCTCTCATTGAATTTTAAAAGATTAATATGTCATTACTCTTATACAATGAATAAGAATAGAAGAGACCATTGAATTATTTATGAGATTTTAAAAATAAATGAAATAAATTGAAAATAAAATGTTTTAATTTTGAAGTTTTCACTTAAACCAAGTATATTATGAAAATCGGAATCAATTTTAACCTTAGAAACTAAATATTTATTGAAAAAATCATTCTGCTCCTATAAACAGAATAAGTACATCGAAAATCACTTAACATGTTACATTTCACTTTGAAAATAACTCAAATCCAATACAACTTACGAAATATAAACTCATATATGAGTGGACAGCAATTGTTGAAACTTTATATCACTTTATATTACAAATATATATAAATTCATTTTTTCTCATTTATAAAATTCATATAAAAGCAGGCATGGGCGAGGTCCGAGACCCTAGGAGGGGGGCCGTAGGGAGAGGCCAAATAAAAAAAGCCGTTTTTCGGACAAATACGGCCATTTTCGGTCAAATTCGGGTTAAATCCGGTTTATTGGGGCCTAATTCAGTTCGAATCGTACTTAATTCGGTTAAAATCGGGTTAAAATGGCCAAATTTACCGAAAATTACCAAAAATATCCAAAATGCCCGATTTTTCCTTCGATCCTAGGGGGGGGCCAAATCTCCAGGCCCCCCCTTGCGCATCCCTGCTACAGACTCACAACTATTAAAATGTATGAAAGTTTTTGAGTCAGTTATGATCACAGATTTAGTTTCAATACTCATTTGTCAGTAAATTCTTTAAAATTATGTTCAATAGAAGTGGACCTCAAATACGGAATTTTAATATTTCGACAAATAGTACGACAAATAAAGAGACATAAAGTGAAGAATATTAATGCCATCGAAATAATGGGAATTCTATTTCTAATTCCAATTCAACCATAACTTCAATTTTGATTAACGTTATATGAATTCATTTTATTTGATTTTTTGGACATCAATTGCTTTTTGGAATTTTTCGAATTACATATATTTTCACGATTTTAGTCGTTTCAGTTTACTTTCTTTAGAGCCTTAAAGTGCAAAACTTGATTTACTATCATTATTGTAAACTTGTTTGTATTCAATGGAATCTAAAGAATTCACACATTAGCTTGACACTTTACTAAAAATCGCAATCAATATTCAAACATAAAATTGAATATTTTGTTGAATGTAACAAAATATGTAATTATTTCGAAACGAATAAACGAATGGATTGAACTAATTAGTCGAATGCTGTATAAGTTAGACATTTTTCAAATGTAAGGGCAGGACCTGGTTTACCGTATGTCGAATACGGGAAACACTCGAATGCCATAAAATAAGTGAAGAGAAATCTTTAGGAAATTTAATGAATAAGAATAACAAATGGCAACAAATCTATTGATTATTCACTAATCATAAGAAAAGTGAAGTCTTAAAGAGTTATGTGACTTATGTGACGAATATCTTATTTTCTAAACCAATGTAATACCAATTTTTGATAAGTGTTTTGCTGAAAAGTTAAGCCACGAATGTTATCAATCAAATATATGATTCCATCGTTTCTTATTTAATGGACAAACTTTGAGCTGAATATTGAAATTAATCCATTTATTTGAATATCGATTGACTAAACACAGGTTTATTGGGGGTCTCGTCTGCACATCTCTTGTTTTGAAAGAGATGTGAAAAGTTTTGTTATGTAAACCTCTGGCATTCAATAAAGAGAGCGTTTCTATAGAGACAATAGTATCGGAACGTGAAATGAGTGAAATGCAGGTGAAATCACTGCTTAGTCTCCTATAAAGGTTTCCACAAATTTCTTCAACTAAAGTATCGACAATTCAAATGACTTCAGAACGTGTTTTGTTAATAAATATATTTTTATTGCTTAAAAATCACTGAAAACACAAAAAACATTATATTCTCAAACATTTGACAGAAATACTGATATCCTCTCAAAACACTCCCAAATGGTTTCAATATTTTATTATTAATTTTGTTTGGATTAAACAAAAGTGAATAAAATGTTTGCTTAAATCAAATACTGTCTGCCTTTTAATTTTTTAATTAATCATTTGTCAGTCCGAATGAATCTCTAAATGAATCAAGTAACTTATTTCAACCAATTTGAATATTAACAGACCAGGTGCATCATTCTTGACATGTTAGGGATTTTATTGAAAAGATTAACGAAGTTTATTATATTTTATTTATTCAAAAGGATCGAAGATTTGACTCTTTTTATCTTTTTGAATGACTTAAGTCTTAAGTTATCATAAACTTGGTCCAATGTGCTTAAAAAAGATAAAATTTTGCACCTGGTCTAATATGTTTTTTATTTGAAGGAATTTTCATATTTAAATTGTTGGAGCGGTCAGTATATCCAAAAGCAAAGATTGACAGAAGATTGCGGGGAATTGACTCAAACCTTAAGTCAATTTCAAAACCAAATAAATCATTAAATACTGAATAAGTTAAGAATATCACTGAAAATGAAATTCTGATCCCTTTTTGTATTAAAAACTCGGGTTTTAGGAAACAGTCGGAAAAATGGAGAAATGACTCAAATTAATAATAATATAATAATAATTACTAATTAATTAATTAATTTGATTTTAGTTTAGTTGAAACAAACTTTTGTTAAATAAACAGAGTTTGAGGGCTTGATTTATCATGTACAAATAAACAGCAGAGAATTTTCTACAATATTTACAATTTAAGTCATAACTCATTAATTTGTTTAACAAAATATATGGTTTACTAAGTTTTGGCCAAAAGTTAAATTAGATTTCGAAGAAATATAATATAATTATTGAATCATTTGTTAAGAGTTCAGAAATGTTGCAAATGAGGGAACAAATGAGAAGTGAGTGCAAGTCCTGAGAGATAACATACCTGGGGAATTAAACTAAACTTTCTTCTTGTGTTTTCCTTCAGTTCAAAAACCGAGCTCTTTCGCGATCTGTTTGGATGACTCCGGACCTCACCGTTTGAATGATTCGATGAATTAAGACTCGACTGTTGTTTAGTCCACTGCTGTTGTCTTATTTTCTGCGTCGACGGCGAAGTCGTCGTATTTGATTCAAACGAGTTGTTTGGGGACAGCCATACGCTCGGGTTAGCGGTGTGTGTCTGACCAGAGCAAGTGGTCGGCACATCGAACGCCTGCTGTCGCCTCATCTGAGGGGTTGAGTTTTGTCGCGGACTGTTCTTAAGAAAATGCCTTTGAGGGGGCTGTTGGTATGGCACTCGAATACTGATTGCAATTTCATCGTTTCGATTGCCGATACATCTCTGGTACTCTTCCTGTAAGTTTGCGATTTGGGGCGACATCACATCCGACACACACTTCTCGGTATCAAAGAAGTCGACTATAATTGAAGGCAACGATAACTTTGAGGTGATTTCACATAAATATAATCATTGCATATATTAGTAATACTATTATTTATCAATATTTTCGGTCAAAAAGTTTGACAGAAGTACTGAATTTGATTTTGGTTTAGACATGAATTTGCATAAAACAGTGAAAGGCATATAACACAGAAAGTCGACCACAAACTGATTTCATACTAAAATCAAATAACTTTTAGAATAGTTTCACATAAACTATATTTTCGTGAAATACTTGAGGAGAGACTAACTTAGGTTTGCGGTGCAGTCACTCAAGTAATGCCTCTATTGATTGACAAAACGGCAAAACGCATTGGAAAGACTCAGAGCAGGCGCTCATTACCACTGCTCTGTCATAAGAACTGATTGAGAATTAAAGCGATGAATTGTTTCGATCAAACTCTCATCAAATATTTAAATCTAATGATTTGATCACAAATTCTTCAATTATTAATCATTTGTTATGCGATCGAAATACAAACTATTACTCTAATTGTGTTTATGGCTTATTTTTTCCGTCAGAAAACTCAAATGACCTGCGGTTTTGTCGGCGAATAGGATTGTAATAAGATATTAGAACAGTTTATAGTTAATCGATATCTACACTTTTACCATGCAAATATTTTAAGAACAGAGGAAACGGCTTCAAAACGACAAATAACTTTCGTTTTGTTCTAAACGTCAAAACAAAACTTGAATTAGAATTTGATTGAATCAATCAATTATTGAGTTGATTCGGGAACAGTGGGAACAGTGGGGGCCCTAAAACCAAACCACGAGAATGTTGTTTGTGAGTCGACTTTATGCTCAAAATATTCTGGAGTTGTGGCCAATAATCTCAACAAACGAATAGAGAAACAGAAGTGAAGTAAAGAATCGTTTGAATGAATGTTTAGTTTTCAGCATTTTATTGAAAATCTATTTGAATGCTATGAATATTCTTAATATTATTTAATTTTCAGACATCTATTGATTGTGTAATGAGTCGAGTGATCAACGAATTGAATAGTTTTCAAGACAATTATCGGACAGAATTATGCCTTAAAACGTAATGAATGCACAGAATTTCAATTATGGTTATTAACCAGTTGTCAAACGCATGACTTATTGATTCCTAATTTCAATCAACTCTCAAATATTTCATTTTCTTTCAATTATTAGAATCCTTTTCATTGTATTCGTTATTTGCTATGATTTTATTGGAAATAAATTGTAAAAAATCAATAGTTCTGAGTGTTGTTAATATTTATGTTGAAATAGGGGTCGTTTGAGCTCTTTATACCTGTGCTCTGACAGACAGAGATCTGACAAATGTGTGGTCAAAGTAATCGATTATTCAAACATCTCGTTCTCGGATCAGTTATCTGTAGCCAAAGGTATTGTTTTATACGGAATATTCAATTAGAGAAAGACATTGATTAAGACACTGTTGGTATCGATTTGCAGATCTGAGAGACGAGTGTCACACATATGAAAAACTAGTCCACAAACATATCTCTCAAATGTTCGACTCTTTCATACTCTCCGACAGAATCCTATTCTTTGTATACGAATTGTGAGTCAAACAAACATTTATTTCTTTAATAAACTCATTTCTCATTTCATTTTTCAATGAGAACAGCATTGAAGGCAATGATTTGTTGGTTGAGATCGTGGAGAGAGCCAACGCCGGATATGTCTACAGTGAAAATGTCATCAGGTATTCCCCTCTTCTATTCCTCTCTGCTCTTAACTTTCTATTTGCATCAAACATCAGTCGAAACCATAAACACATCAAAGTCTTATTCAATACAAGTCTACTCCCTTTCCTTTTGTTCCTTATTGATCGACTGATTAGGGAGAAAGGGGGAGGGAGGGAGAGATTGAGAGAAAGAAAGAAAAAGAAAAAGAGGAAGAGAGAGAGAGAAAGAGAGAAAGAGAGAGAGAGAGAGAGAGAGAGAGAGAGAGAGAGAATTCCGATGAAAAACTAGTGATGTTTTCAGCGATAATATTATTCTCTATTGAAGAAAGTGAAACACACCTTAAAATATTGGCTGTGCTGTGCTGTGCTCAGCGTGAAGTTCCCATCAAAAATCAGTTGTAGCTAAGAGTGACTCTTGCAATAGGAGTGAGTCTCAACACTGGATCAACTAAATGAGAGCTAGTTATAATCCGAACGGTTGCCAAGATAGTGATCTAGTACATTCGAATTTTGACATTGAATTTCAATTAAAATTATCTTAATACTCTTTATTTATTTTTATGTTTTATTGATCAAGGCCAGATTGTTTAATGTTTAACCTTAGGTTAGTTGATCTGGCTTAGAATTTCTAGACGAATTAGTGAGCTTGCTCATATCTAATTAGTTGAACAGTAAGAGTAAGAGCGTGAGTGTCGACCAAATTTGTAGCTCAACTCCAAAAAGTTTAGGACAAAGGATAGGCATAAGTAATAAAAGCCAAAGTCTTCCCCAAAAGAGTGTGTTCTAAGGACAGGGCTTTGGTTGAGTTGTAAGTGAAAAATGTGAGAGAAATATGAATTCGTAATTAACTGCAAACAAATCACTCAGTTTTCCGCTTCAACTGGTATTCAACCAAAATTTGTTTAATGACTTTTCCACTTCTGAGCCTTTCCTCTGCCTTTGCCTCTCATTCTTTGCTCCTTTTCTTATGTTATATACCTTTCACTCAATAGCTCTGTCACTATATTTGTCCTTCAATTTTGGGGAATTGACTTTACTCATTGCACGTGCTAATAGTGCTGTGCCCACAATTGTATGGCTGTGCGCTCTCTGTCAGATGGGAAGTGCGAGAAAATAGAAGAAAGAAATGATTTTCGTGAGAAGGAGAAGGATATTGTTCTCGAACCTAATGGTTTGAAAAAAAGGTGAAAATGAAAGCTAAGAAAAACGAAATTTGTTGAGAAATACGGGAATTACGGCAAAAGAAGTACAAAAAGTACCGAAAGAGTAGTGAAAGCATAGAAATGACTAAAACTGTTGTAATGATAATGTTTTACAGCTTTTTGTTTCGGTGTCGGTCTCTTCGGCACAGATTCTTCTAACCAACAGTTCCCACACATTACAGACATTGCCAGAGATAAGTGTGCTGGGCCATTTGTTGGGCACACATACAGGCCTTCCGTGTTCTCATCTGTCCTCCGATTATAATAGGCTTTTGGTCTGAAATCTTTTATTAGCGCTCTTTTCGTTCTCAAAAACCTTCTGTTTTAGTGTTATTTTTACAACTTTGTTGTCAGAACCGTTTGTTTTTCATCTTGCAATATAACTCTCTCTCTCTCTCTCACTCTCGTCGGCCAAAAATAAAAGTATTATTTACTATAGTTTTTCCGCTCAGTTAATGGCCCTAAAACTCAGACATAAGTACTCTTTGTTTTACTTTTTATGCAGAGTTTGTGTTGTTTTTTACCACCACTTGTAATAATGGCACTAATACTACACTAAATAGGGATGTGCTTGGCATAGCCTTATTCTTTGTGGAGAACAGAACTTCATTCTGTGTGTCGGTAGTTAACTATTAACTTAATCAGTGCCCGAAATCAGTGGTAATAACTTATGTTTGACTTTTGTAATGCGTTTTCTCTCTTTTGTTGTTATGTTTTGTTTTTTCCTACTTTTGAATGCCTTTTGAAACGTCTGTTAAGAGTTGTGAAGTATTTCTTGGAATTCCATTTATTTGATGGCTTTTCAGAACAAAAGCCAATTTCTTGGCCTACTATAGGACGGGGGGAGAGAGGCTTCGAATTTTCAAAATTAAATTAGCTTAATATGAATGACAAAAAATAACTAACCAATTTGACATGCTCAAATTCAATAAGTTTGATGCCATAGGACTGTTAGGATATGAGCTATTAAACTGACTTATTCTAGAACATATTATTAAAATATTCTCTTATTATGATTTTTGACGATTGGAGAGACCATCGTAGAGGTTATCAATACCCGGCTAATAGTATTATAAAATCTTTTCATTATTGACAGACGAATATAATTAAGCGAATAATTGATATGTTTTTCATTATTATCCTATGATTTAAGTCTAGAAAATCTCAATTAATATACAAAAGCCGACAAACAAAACACTGTCTGATGTGATGTCATAACACATCCATAAGACTACAGTCGAATCCACTAAATGGTAATTTCATAAATTGCTCGCTTAGTTTGATTCTATCGATTAAATATCGATTTGGATGAAACACAAACATCGAAATGGATTTGAGATCTGATAAAAAATAATTACTTTTCTCCTATTCTTGAATCTGTGGCCAATTATTTCCTCGATTAAAACGATAGGAATTCAATTTGATTTACATTTAATTGGTTTTCGTAAATAGATTTTAATCTAAAAGACGTCGACTGTAATAATGTTGGGCTCAATAGCCACCGGTGCTCACACTCTCGACCAAACAGCTCAGCACAAGAACTGCTTGACCTTAAGGCCAATTTAGTAGCAAACAAGTAGTAAACAATTAGTTATTATGTTATGAGAAGCGCTCAGAATAGGCACAGAATAATAATATCTCAAAAATAAGTGGAATATAAAAGAAAAAATACTATTTTGTAATACCTTTTGCAGACCTAAGAGAGAAAAATGTGATTTTTCTTTCAGTTAATTATAGCTGAGCTGACGGCTCACACACATAAGAAGTGGAGGGACTCCCAGGATAGCCCTATTAATGGCTATCATCATCTAAGATCATATTATGCATTCCAGAGTGACATGGCTTATTTTTGACAATATCTTATTAATTCTAGGTAGATGACCTTATGCAATTATGATCTTATTGGAATAGACTTGGTTGCCTTGAAAATCTCTGGCATTTCGCTTGGAAATTGAGCTAGCTTGGCTATTTTTGCTCACTTATGATAATAGATTCACACAAAAAACAAATTTATTTCTTATTGAAAGATAATTTCCATCCGAAAGGCTTTTTGTCGGTCAGTGTTTTCTTTTCTTTTGCCCCCAAAAAGTGGTTAACAATTGAAAAACTGGTTCTTCGGTCAGACATCAGACACACGAACAGAACATTACATTACTTTCTTGAAAAAAAAACCAATTCTGTGCTACTGTTATGAACAGACCGTTTGGTAATAATTCATTTGTTATGTCAGGAGTGGAACAGACTCAGAGATGACCAGTAATTTTAAGAATTTATCAAGATACTGTTCCAAACATTGAATTTAATTGAAAATCAGGTAAAACGCGATGGTAAATTTGAAACCTCACATTTACTTTTATATCCAAAAGTAGTTATTATTATTTCTACATTTCTCACAATTTTAGCGAGGTTTTTGGTCTTCCATCCCTTGCACATCCCTATGTTGTCTATTAATGGGAAAGAAGACATTCGCTCAGAGCTGAGAAACAGTTAAATCATTACTTGTTTTGCCTGTTTTTAGAGGGAATTCACTCTTTTCTACAACAAATCAATTGTTTGACTCAATTTATAGCCATATTATTTCCGTTCCGTTCCCTTTCCTTCAGACCTACACTCGCTGTCTGTCCCTTATTTCGATGTTTTTTCAATTTTTTTATTCTCTTATTCAACTCATTATATTCCATTAGTGGTATTCCCTTTCAATTGTTCGGCAATCCATGCCTTTCCTTTGAAAAGTGGTTATGGAGGGCATTGGAATCAATACTATTCTCTTCTTTTTGCCCATTATTTCCATTATTGTTGAAAAACAGACGAATATTATTGGGTTTTAAGCAAAAGATGTTTTTGAAGATATTTTGAACCAATTTTGTCACTCTTTTATTGCGTTCACGCCTTTGCCTCACAAATAAAGGCTTTATTACCGGATCGCCGGTTATGGCAGAGCACCAGATGAAGAAATTACCAAATTCTTGTTTATTTGTAAATAAACTTGTTATAATGTAGGGTATCTAGATTATTTGAGTATTCCAATGGAATTTATTGAAGTATAACTTTAAACTGTAATTAATTACTTAGATTTTTCGCTAAATAACCAAGATTCAAACATTTTCAAGTTTGGAGATTAAGAGTAAGAGAGATTTTATTTTCACTAAACCTCAAAATATAATAGATAATTTTTAATTAGTTTAATTTTAGATAGAGACAATTACAAAACTTTGAATTATTGAGCATGGTGATTTCCCAAAATATATAAAAGAATTAAACTAATATTATAATTATTCCATTTCAATAAATGACAGTCTATTGCTGGGTAATTGCAAATATCTTGATGAAGGAATGGCTGTTACCCTGTAGTCCAGTGTTTCGATACCGCAGTCATTAGTGAAGCCGACGCCAGTGTCCGACACTTCACTTTGACTTTGACTTCGATGTCTTCGAAACCAAAACATCCAAATAATTAAAGATATTATAAACAGAACTAAAATCACTGAAATTATGATCAATAGTTTGACTCGAGTTTCATAACTAAACATATCAACAAAATTGTTTTGAAAAACACAAACTGTAATCTTGGTACAAGTCTTCTATTATTATAACTGAAATTTAAAATTATAATGAAAGTGGAAATCGTCAAATCAAAAATTTTAATTTAGCAAGTATAAATTATTAACAATTCACCAAATAATATTACGACTGACCTTGTTTAAATTTTTCAAATTCATAGTGAGTTAGGCAATGATAAGGCACTGAATTTGATATTTGATCGGAAATTATCTCTGATTTGAATTAAATATTTATAAAAAATAGTTTGATATGAATGTGAGTCATATGACTCACTCATAGCGGATAACGTTATCTTATTTTCCATTATTTCCTGACTAATGTTTTTCCCTATATTTGAAAAACAAACTTATATAGAATGTATGAATCTTGCTCATTTGCGTAAAATTAACTTATAATTTGTTGAATGAAATAAAGATTTTGTATGCTTAAATGTGAAATTCTATTTTTAATGCAAACTGTATTGAATTATTAATGCATTTTCAAATTGACTATTCTTGGGAAGTTGGAAGAGGACCTTTATTTTTCAAAAATGGGACAAATAATTATTTTGTAGTTAATTTTAAACGCCAAATATTCGCTCAGATCTTCCCTCAGACACACACCTGAGCCCAGATTCTGATCAATAGTTTGTTGAATAAGAGCTGATTTCTTACACAATGTTTAACAACAAAATTCAATTGAAATCATTTCTTACAAAAAAATGCAAAGAAAGTGAAATCAAATGTAATTTTTCAAAATGAAAATAAAACTGAAATTTTGCAAACGTTTGACTGCAAGAAAAATGATCCAGTAATTGAACAGTGAACTGTAAGAATTACCTTTCTTTCATAATTCAGATGTTCACGAAAACTATTCACATGTTTTCACAGAAATATTTTCAATTGAATTCCTGGACTGACATTGAAATTGAGATTTAAATAAATTTCAACAAATTTTTGTTCATAAAAGACGAGAAAAGTTTCGATCCATTTGTTGACTATCTTTTCAAATGTGATAAAAGAAATTTCGTGTTCAACAGTCAGTATATGTCTTTCCCTTTCTCTTCCCCCACAATAAGACAAGATGTGTCGGCCTACCCCCCAATGGCGACCCCCTCCCATACCTAAATCCCGGTGCGATAACTAACACGTGAAAAGTCTAAGATTAGACACATTTGTGAAAGTGTTTGTCCATTTGGTTCTGTGCTGTTGTGCTGTCCTTCTTATAGTAAATATAGTAAGTCGTTGTAGTAGTAGTGGCCGTCCTGTTGTGTGTATGTGTCTGTTGTGTTGATTGCCCGGTGCTCTCTACTGGCAGTGCACGTGCGACCAAATCAATGGCATAAATCATTAGAGTCTTAAGCCATTGTTGACACTCCAATGGCAACGGCTTAGGACTAAGAGCCCTGTCCTCTCTTCTAAGAGAACTGTTGCTTCATTTGTCCCGTTAATAGGCGTGTCGTCGACACTGATATCCAACTCGTATACAACGGGAGCCCAACCCGTGAGGAATAGTTTTGGTCTTAAGCGCTTGTGAATTGATCATGGCCATTTGGGATTAGCTTAAACTTCTGTTTTCGGTTACAAATATTTATTTTTAAAGCTTCGGGTTAATTAAAAACAGAAATAAACAAACACTTTTGGACAACTGGGGTCTGGTCCTACTTTTTATGGCTGTCCTTAGCATTGAATGAATGAATTTCTTGGAAACTGTAAACTATACTCAAAGTTAATTTTGAAATAATCATGATTTCATTTTATATTAGCTTGGTAGAAATAGTTGCCCAACTTTTAACAAGGATAAAAAATTTCTTTGTTGAGTTTATATGAACAAGCTAATTTAAAAAGTGTAAAAAATAATTTTAATTGACTTATGAATACTTAACCAAAACAAAGAAATATAAATATAAGCTGTAATTTGTTTAACATTTATTAATTTAAGTTATTAATTATTTTCATTTATTCTTTACCGACAATTACCAGACTTTCCAAATGGAATGATCAGCGCTTTTATTCTCGGATATAAGCTTGATCAATTCATTTGGAAAATTTGGTAATTGTTTATAAAAATTGGTTCATATGTTTTTCATTTAAATTGTTTTATTTTTCAATCTTTAATAAAATGAAATAGATGCAAATCCCAAATATCTTTCATATTAATAAAGACTGTAATTTTTGCCCTTGAATTTTTCCAAAATAACTTGGTATTCTTAAAACAGATATATTGGAAGAATTGGACCTTAGTGCCTCAATTTTTGTAACTATTTTGAAAACGATTCCCAATTCATTTAATTCATTATTTCGGATAAATATAACCGAAAACTAAATTCTAATTTATTCAAAACTGAGCGAAAGGGTTAGTTGTGTGAAAAATTACATTCTGTCTTCTTTTGTAAGGAAAGCCCCAAACAAGAGCCTTAAAGGAGAGGAAATGCTTTACTTATTATACGATTATCTCTTTTGGCACTCATTTCCTACTCATCGAAGACTGAGAACAGATTCCAAACACTTCTTCAGTAAAATCCAACACTTCTTTCGTGTCTTTAATACCTCTTTATCTCACTTTCTTTGAGAAATAAATTTATCGCTCAAATGATTTCTGGTTTCTCTTTATGTTCGGTAAGTATTGTCACTCTTTGATAGACCGACAGACATGACCTTAACCTTCAAAAAAGTGTTAAACACAATTTGAAAACCACTTTCGTTACGGAGAAACGGAACGGAAGACCATTTCATTTCTCATTATTCATAATATGGTTTATATTTGGAACAACCAAGGAGTCATTTTTTAAACATCCTTGTTCATTTAAATTGCTTTGACAAGGGTATCAATAACTTGTATTGTCGACATTATAATCTTGGTCTATGCAAGAGCAGATGAAAATTCTGATTATTACTTGATTATTTGGAAGTTTAAGCCAGGTATATTGATAGTTACCTTGGTCATTGCATCGATAATTCAGTGCTGAAATCATCATTCATTTTATGCAAACATTTTGAATAAGCAGTTATTCAATACTTTGAGTCATTATTTGAATAAAACTGTGAAATACTTTCTGTAAATAAAACCTCTTTTTGGAGTCGAATATAAGATGAGATCCTATTATGAAAAGTAATTTCCGCGACTCTTAACTGTTATTCTGAGCCGACTATTAATCAAAACGCAATCAAAAGGTGTGAACCGATTCCTGTGTTCCAAGAGTTTTGATTTGATTTATAATCTATTCTTTGAACGTTTTAAAGGAAATCAAAGGATGTTTCGGATGAAAGTCATGAATAAAATCATATGAATTAGTTTTTGAATTATATTTTCAAACCTATAACTAAACCAATAATTTAAATGTGAATCAAATGGGCGTCGAATTGAATTGACTCTTATTTGGAGAAATAAAATTTCCATGCTCTCTCATTTTATGAAAGTACCGCGAATAATTTATAATAACATTTTTAGCTTGCTTAGAAACTGTAATTTTCAAGTTCTTTTTGTTTGAACTTATCAAGCAAGTCCAATTTATTTATACTGGTTTATCCGAAATCCACAAATTTGAAAATAACATCAAGTTTTTAAGCAAGCAATATTTTAAATAATATTCATTGTTAATTCGCAGTTAACCTTTAATTTAATTAATAATTTGCCAAGATTAATTGAAGGATAAGTAACTGTAATTTTGATTTAAATCAATTGAATTATAGATAAAAGGTTTGATTAAAAAGCAATAAAATTAGAACATTTTAGTTAAATAAATGATTATTATCAAGGATAATCTATCAGTAATTATATTAATATTGGTTTAAAAAATACCAAGACATAAGTTTTAAAACTGTTACCTTGTACTTTAGTATAAACGGGGTTTTTCAGTTTTTTTTTATAATATTTCTTTTGGCGCTTTTGGTCTTTTGTCAATCAATTCAACTTATTTTTACCAAAAGGAAAATATATTCGATAAAAGTTATTTAAATTGTAAATGAACCTGGATTCTTTTCTCACAATAATCAGCGAGAAATCACTCATTTTTTATGTTTAGTTAATTATAGCGGGTATTCACGTGTGACAGACCGCCAAATGCCGACACAACTGTTCCTTTTGAAAGAGTTGGTGCCCGACGTGAATGCGAAGTAAATTATACTGTAATTGAAGTTAGAGTACAACTACTGATAGGAAATACTTTGGGAAAATCTGTGCCAAATAGTCGATACATAATAATGAGGTCCACCACTAATACCCTCTCCAGAGGCAGGAATGGGTTAACAGGATTTCGTGTTAAATGATGCGAACATCAATGCAAATGACCAAAAAAATGGTGAGCGCCCTTAGTCGCCAAAATTGGCCAAACCCTTTACAGTCCAGTGGTGACCCACTGAGCCGACTGACCGCTCAGCATAACTGATGTGACTGACCGGTGATCGAAAACTTTTACTCGACTCTAATGATTGCTTTAATGGTTTTTAAATTCTTGCAAAAAGTTGTTTGAAATCAATTTTTTCTCTGTCGAGGGTTGGGTTGCGCTCAGCCCTGAGTGCATCGGCTCTACAGGAGAACAGTGGGAAGAAAAGTGATCTCAACTCTTGGGGTCTGAAAATTGTTTTTCGTGGACACAAAAAATGTTTGAAATGACTTTACGCGAAATCAACAAAAAACAAACAAAATCATTGACTAAAACAAGTCTATCATTTGTGGACTGAAAACAGTCGTCTTTTCGCTAATTTATTTCCACTCAAATTGAACGCCAGTAGTGACTGAGCGCCGCTCCAGTCGTTTGATGGCCGCGCGCTGTCAGTCTGTCCTCCGCTCTGTCAGAGATCGCTGTGAAAACACATTTTTCAGTGAATATTCTGTCCATAATATGATCGCTGAGTTCAGTTGAGTGCAATCACTTCTTTCTCGGCCCTGTTCTCACATACAGATTAGGGGACAGTCCTAATGACACTTAGCGTTAACGACCAGGCTCATTTTTGTGTATCCAAAAGCGCTCAGGAAATGCAAAATCAATTCATTGGAAGTTTTAATTTGCAGTAAAAATCTCTTTATTTGTTTGGCTCTGGTTTTTGAAACACTATCTCCGGAGTCATCGATCGGGACAGACATGTGTTTCCAAAATAAGGCGCACATTAAATAAGGCGTTAAATACCCTGATATAATCGGTTTTGGAATACATGGAATTTTTGCCATAACTGGCATTTTTCCACTGAAAACAAACTTCTCATTAGTTTTAAAGCTATTGAAAGAAAATTCTCAATGAATTCAATACTTAAGTATAGTTTACTTTTCAATGAATTTCAAAAATGTTTTTTATTCGAAACTATTTTCGTGTGTAATCACCGATGCGTTTGTCTGATCCATAATAGGACAGTCATAATAGCACAGTATAATAGGGATAGCCATCAAAGCCGACTGACGTCTGAAAGAGTATTGAAATTTAAGATTTCAGGAAACAGTTGGAAAAAAGTGAAAATTCACAGACAATCACATCATTTAAGTACTCTATTCAAAGCACAGCACAGCATAAAAAGCATTGACAAAAAAAAAATTCGTACAACGATTCTGTGGTTTTTTCTCTGGCACTGCATATGAGTTAACACAACATAACAAACAGAAAACATTATTATAAATAAGACTACAATTTATGTCAAATAAAGTATACGAAAGAAACAGAATGAGAGAAAAAACACACAGAAGTGGATTCGAAAAGTTTTTTTTCAGTGGATCTTGGTCAAACACACAAACCATTTTCTGATTGTGTAGTTTTTTAGCCCTGAGTATTATTCTGTTCGGATTTGAGGCTATAAAAACGTAATCATAAATAATCATAAAATTCTGTTAAATACCGAACTAATAGGACATTAACTTTCAATTCATGGCAAAGGTATTCATTCTGAGCACTTCCTCGTCGATTGTGTCATTTCTTTGGCGGGAGAGAGAGAGAGAGAGAGAGAGAGAGAGAGACTGATATAAAGACCAGTGTTTTTAGTACTGCCTTTTCGAGTATTGTGTGTCCATTGAAAGAATTGGTTAACACCTGGTCTTACTCTTAAGTACATAAGTGGACACTACCTTCCCATAAGGTGTTGGACAATACTTTTACTACCAGAAGGGCACACACTCAGGCAGAGCACCGGACAACGGAGCGCAACAGTCATATTGAAGTCCAAGAATTTCAGTGACATTCAGTGAAGACTATGTTTTGTGGACATCAATAGATTTGGCGAAAAATAGGTAATAATTTGATCCATCGATTTATGGACAACAAGTCTTTCCCAGGGTTTGTGTCCAAAAACACCATTAGATCTATTGTCCGAATGGCACGAATGCCAGCACAGCCCTAACATTATGGTGTTCCCGAATCCCAGCCCTATCACTTTGGCCTCTAACGTAACAATTATTTGTGAGGAAAATCCTTTTTAATCCCTTTCCTGATAATAAAGAAGGAGTTCTTAATCCGTATTTTTAGGCAAACAAACAGTTTTTTCTCCGCAACTGTTTTGTTGTTATATTTTTGGTGTTTGGTATTCAACTCTTTTTACGACTACAATGGGATTCTTGACATTGAATTTATCAATTGATTGCTTGAAATTTGATATATTTTCAGTAAATATGGGATTTAACGGGAATTATAGCCTTTGGTGTGTGAGAGGAAAGGCTATAATAAAAAGTCAAAGCCTTTAATGTTTGACTCAATTGAATGAAAAATTCTTTATAAACAAAATTTTTCGCTCCATTTGTATGAAAATCGAGAATCAATTTATGGGCGAAACCTCTTTCTCTTCGGTGAAAAAACTTTTCGTTGGCTATGACTGGAAAATAGGCCCAACTCTGGGCACAGGGCTATGGCTAATGCAAACCGTGAAAGGATTGTAACGATTATTGTCGGACCAAATCGATGGGAATTTATGTTTATTTGTATACATATTTAAAAACTAATACTTATTCTTGTATTTGAGTCACGAATTCAAAGGCTATTCTCTATACTCTTTTCATTGATATTTCGTTAACCATTTGGTTGTTGGGCACAGGTATACAAACACAGAGGGAATACCGTTTGTTTTCACAGCGCTATCCCTAAACATCAGTACTATTGTAATAAAAATTTGAACAAAGATTTTTTGGTTCAAAATTTTTGCCAAATTGTAGTCAAAGTTGAAGAAAAGGGCAATTTTCAAGATTTTCAAGAGTTATCCCCATCTTAAGGAACACTCATTCCATCTGTTTTTTACTCGAATTATATGAATTAATTTAATTAGGTAATTTTGAATCATGCTCGTTTGATTTTGTGCAATTTGCACCATTCGTTGGCTAAAAACTCTTATTCCATACTTTGAACGAACTGTTCGTTTTCGTATGTGATGGATTAGTTATCCTGGGAAAACTATTGAATATCACTGATGTCTGGGCAGAGCTAAACACATGAAATGCCGATTTCGAAGCCCTAAAGTATCATGTTCAAATTTATTGAAAGTAATTTAAAGGCTTTGTAAGAATAAATTAAAGTAATAAACTTAGTTTCAAATAAACAAACTATTCTTGGAACTTTTCTCCATTTGTGGGAACTTATACTCAATCCAATGAAAACACAGTTAATTCATTTGAATCATTGATGACCAAGGAGATTATTGGAAATTTGTACTTTATTTTATGAAATACTTTGAATTTCATCGAGTATACTTATCATGTTAATTTCTGAGTTTTTCAATTTGTTATTACCTAGGAGATGATTATGATCATGGTTATGATAATGTCAAATTGTGATCAAAGACTTATCCAAATTTCTTACTCAAAGTCAGAGACCAAGAATAAGAAGCAATAGTTCTCAAGAGTTATACCGAAAGGAAGGAATAGTTTTGTATTTTCAGTCCATCTGTTGTTAAAAACCCAATGATTTGTAATAATTTTTAGACTTATTTTTTCCTCGACTTTCACTTCAAAAAAGTTCTCCGTTTAGTTTAGTTTAGTTTAGTTTTATATTTTTTTCGGGCAAAAAATTTTTTCCGGTCAATAAAAAATAACGATCTCCAGGTGTTTAGTGTCAAGCCTTCGGTAGTTCCTGAGCTCAACCAGTAGTGGCTTCGCTCAGAGATCCTGAAGAAGAGCTCTAAATCAAGAGATGAAGTAATGGGAAAATGGGGTAAAAAATTGGTTAAAAAAGATTATGTGTTTTATGGGTTTTCTCTTAAGTGAGAGTTAAGTCTATTTTCTTTTGGCGTTTTTTGGCTCCTCTTTGCTTCTCACGCGCGGCACAGCATCAGTGGGAGGGGTAACCCATACCCATAAATATAACTTTCCCTTTCTGTGGAGGAATTTTGATAATAACTTTCAAAGAGTATTCTAATTCAAAATTTCAGGTAATTTATTGACTTCCCTTCATATTCATCGTATTCTTTGATCCAGGTAATTCCGATTCTCTCTTGTGGTGACTTTGGTTAGCCTGGCTATACCCAGTGTGAATTTTTTATGGTGTGTTTGCTCTGGAAAAGTGAAGTGTGTTTGATATGTAATCCAAGACATGAATTATTTGGGAATCAAATGAGACTTTTTTCTTAACCTCTTCTGAGGGATGAGATGTGCTCTCAGTTTGAGTGCAAAATATTTCCCCAAAAACTTTCCATTATTTGGTTTTCCCATCGAAAACATCTGTGAATTTCGACATTAATTTCAAACATAAATTAATTCCATTTTTCATATTTGTATTGATATTGAGATTAATTGCGATCTTTATAACTGTTTTTTGGCATCAGTTGTGATAATAATGGGGTTTTCACAACAGTGGGACACCATTTGAAGAAATGTCACTTTTTCTTAATCTAGTTCTCAAACTTTTGCCCTTCAATTCATTAAAGTTTATTATTTTTCTGACAAAAAAAGGACAGAATGAACGACAATACAACTGAGCCAATGGTTTGGCAAAAAATTATTTATTATAATAATAGAAATGATAATAAATTTTTTCATAGTCTTCCTCTTCCTTTCCATTG
>JAQGBD010001034.1:0-19833 GCA_034698165.1 Punctoribates punctum | reverse complement strand
TCTCTCTCTCTCTCTCTCTCTCTCTCTCTCTCTCTCTCACTCACACACACACACACACACACACACATTCATCCTACAGTTTTTAGATAGATGAAATCTTTTTATTTAAAGATTTAAAGAAGAATTTTCGTCAAACATGAGTGGTGTCCTGTAATGGCCAAAAGGGTTATTACAAAATATTGCCTTATTACTTTATTACTTTACTTGTGTTCGCTCCCCCTTTCATAAATTCATAATAGGACTGTAGAAGTTAATAAAGCTCTGTCCCTAAAAAGATATCAAAATATTGTCCTACAAAAACACATAACCCCGAGAACATTTTCCAAAGCGCCACTTAATTTGGTGTAGCTTGGTCAATTAGTAATCGATTGGCAAACATAACAAATATTTGGTCAACGAAATAATTCTCAAATACCAAGATTGGAATGATTTTTGGAAATCTGAGAATTATTAAACTAAAGGGATTATGAATCGATTGTTTAGGATATGTCAGGCATTGAGAGATTTACTCAAATTATTAAATGTGGTCCAAATTGAATTCATCTATCATCTATTGTCGAAAAAAAGACGTATTTGATCCATCAAACATTGATTAATTTAAAAGATCTCTCTTCCTTATGATGGAGAGTTGAGTACAAGCATGATCAATTTTTCAATTTTCAACACTTATTAAAAATTGATGAAAGTATATGAAAAGGAGACTATTATTTGGCGCTCATTAGCAGTGAATTTGCTGACAAAAGTCTAGTCGAGTGCTGACTATATTACGATTCATTTTGCAAATCAGAGCCACAAATACAGAGCACTAGACATGAGAGGAGAGGCATAGCAACCAAATTGCACTTAATTTTTTCTTTCGTCGCCTATTATTCCCGTTTTATTTCTCAACGGAATTTCTCTTTTTTATCTTTTCTTCTTTTTGAACAGCATTTGTATCTGTATTGAGAGTGTAGTGAGTGTTCTCGCATTCACTTTTACATAACATCATTCAATTGACATTTCATCCAACAGAGTCTCTCCCTCTCTGTTCCATAAGTTTTCGGTTATATCTTATATGGAATTCCTGTAATTTGTTGTCTCCTTTACGACAATCGTAGAGATGACAAACTCCATCGCATTTAATATTAGCAGAAATGCCAAAAAATTGGAAGTTTTCCACTGAGTCGAGTACTGACCAATTGGTATGCCTTATATTATAATTATAATAACCGCATAACTGAATAAACAAAACACTCATTTAATAAATTTTTGTTCACATTATTAATATGGAAGCACTTCATTCACTTCATTCAAATTTCATATTAATGTTCTCAACACTAATACCAAACAAAACAATAGATTCTGAATATCACTGAATATAACTTCAAATTAAATACTTATTAAAGTCGTGTCTGTCGTGTCTGTCGTGTCTGTGAACTATCCATTTCCTAACCCTTACTTCTGTCCGCAATCAGCGTACGTCTCATTTGCTGCCAATTTATTATATTTTTGAAATTAAATTCAAATTTCTAATTAAAAATGTACAAGGCAATTTTGTGTTTAACTCAATTCCATGAATTTCAGTAATGCTCAAAGACTTTAACTATAAAGGAATCCAACAAAATATTTCCGATTGGAGGAGGGGGTCAGGCAGGGGTATTGCACTATCTTGTACTTGCCCATAAAAGTACTGCTAAAATGAATTCATTTGAAGAAGGTACTTCTGACAAAATAAACGTTATGGCCATAGGGTCTATGGGAACTGGCGTTTTTTCATTTTTCAATATGAAATGCACATAATTTTTTTTTTGTGATCACTTGTCTTTCAGACATATTTTTAGCCGTTTCTTGTCGTTTGGCTACCAATTTATGTATTAATTGGTTAGAGAATTGAATAATCAACTAATTTACTGATTATTTGATTCTTGTGTCTCAGCAATTGTCGGGCGCTATTCGTCCAAACTTTCCCATATGGTCATTCCACCTTGGATATTCCTCCTAATATATCCTTTAAATGTTTTGGATTTAAACTTTGAAGTTCGAGCAAAATTCAGAGAGAAGTGATTCTTCTGAACAGTAGGGGATTTAAAGGATGAAAACTTCTAGGTAGTGCTTATGGCGACGCATCTGAAGGAATCCAATTGAAAAATGCTAGTAATAAATGAAGCTATAACAATTGCTCGATCACATTTGATAAGAAATCAGACTTATTTGTCTGAGAATTAGGGCAATAGTTGGGAAACTGAATATATTTGATGAAAAGCCAACTCTTGCAACAAATAGAGTTAAAAGTAAAGTCTATTGAAAACATTTTCGCATAAGAATTGAGTGAATAATACTATGAATACGAAAATATGATAAACTATAATATAGTTTATGACTTCTATTATACTCATATGAATGTTGCGATGAATTACTAACTTAAGAGTAATATATTATTAACTCAACGATAAAATAGAGAAAACAATTCTTTTTATCACTTTATTCCTCAAAACTTGTATTTTAATAAAAGTTTGAATGAAATGCGAGTTTGTGTTATATTTTCGGTTCGCCATTCATATGAATATTAAACTGAAATAGTTTTCATACAACTCATTGAATGTTGTGTTTTGGGGGTAAGGAAGGGCTGAAAGTAAAGTCTAAATGCAATGAATAAAAAACAATCCATCAGAAGAGGAAATGGATAATTAACGATACATTTATGCAAAGCGTGTTTTTATTTGCGATCAAATGCTTTGCTTATATTTTTTTCTTAATATATTTGTGTCGTTTGGAATACACGCAAATGTAGTGTCGAATGAAGTAGAGAAGAGAACCACAATTGTGCTCACGTTTAGAGAATAGCTCACAGAATAGGAATGTATGCGCGGGTCTGATATGCTCGAGTCCAATGTATAAAGTAATTTAGGAGATGGATGACATTTTCATACTTGTTTAGCAGCGCTCGTCTTACGTAGATTTTGCGTGCGATCGACCAAATGATATGTAGAGACCCAGAAGAAGAAGACAACGAAATAAATGTAGCGTTCATTCCAAGACTCAAATTCAGTCAATGCTCACCAATAGTCATAAAAGTGGTGTTTCGCTCAAACTGTAAGCGCGATCTGCCTTCTATTGGGCTCTCCACTCATTCTGTGCTCCATTCCATTTGGCCTACAGTTTAGGCATAACTTTTAAATCACATATTTAGCCATATTTAGAGGAAATCGTAAAAAAGCAAAACTTATAATACATGACTAATGCCAAGAGCTCTGGCTTTGGTCGGCTATAAACCATTTGGTGACACTTTCTATTGTATTTGGCATTTCATTGCACACCATATATAGAGAATACAACAAAAACAGTGCAAATCACAAAAATCGACTTCTTTTCGATTCATATATTATATATTTTTGTTACGAAGTAATATATTATGAAAACCCGATATAATATCTTCATGTTGTGAACCAAATGTGCGATATGTCTGTCCTGTCATTTATATGTTAGTCACACAGGTATGTGAAGCCAACGGTTCAAAAACATTCATGTATTCAATGTTTTTGATTCATAATTCTTTAAGAAATCGCATTCATTGTTCGCATTTGACATAAAAGAATCGCTTAAATGCAATAAACCAGATAAGCCTTATTGTGTGCACTATGTACTAGGTCTTTCAAAAAAACTACGCTTTTTGGCGATTAATACCAAAAAATAATAGCCTTAAAGAAGTCCAACAATTGTTTGACAGAAATATTATTGAATTTCCATTGAATATAAAATTTTGGCTCAATTGGAAAGCCGTACGAGAGGTCACAATGAAAATGGTGATCATTTCAAAACTTATTCAAAAATATTCTCTTTTGTCTCTTATGTGTAAGAAATGACATTATTTTGAGTTCATTGTTCAATGGTAACAACCATTTACACCATTTATGCGATTCTTTATTTCTTTTTTTCTGAATGTTTTTGAATGTGATTTTCATTTTAATGTTTTTATTTTATCATATAATCAGAAACAGATTGAATGAAGAGTAGGAGAGAAATGAATATTCATAGACGTCGACAAACGCCGAGAGATTATGGAGGGGTTGACATCAATTTAATAATTATATCGACGAAAAATTAGACATTTTTCGAGTTGTGTTAAATTAAGCGATTCGGAGAAAAGCGCTGCAAATGATGCAAAACCACTAAATTATGTGCGAAATAGTAGTCTCTGTTAAACAATGCTTTTGATGATAATGTAATTCAAACCCGTTTTATATTTCTATCACTTTTTACTCAGTTATTCACCAAAAGATTCAAAGAAATACAGGATTTCATTTGATGGTAGTCTTAGACCAATTCTTATCTCTTTCAGAGGCTTTAAACAACTCTTCGCGTGGTTTTTACTTTTCGTCTATATTTTTTGCATATCTTTTATGTCTGGATATAATTTTTCTTCAGGTAATTATGATTCACGACTTATTCATTGCCTCTTCTGTTCTGTGCGACAATTCAGTGTCAGTGAGAAGTCTGGAGGGGTTCACAAATAAATGTTAACATTCATTACACATTCATTTTACGATAGAAATAGCTTTCGACACATAAACAATGTTTGCGACGTTCGTCGGCTCCTAATATATAAGTTTAGCTAACGATTGGATCATCTGATCTGTGATTTGCCCCAAGGATTATATTCATTACAAATTCGCTGAATTGCTTGCATACATCACATGACAATGGGCAGCCCCCTGTCGCTACCCCCACTCAGAATAACAAGATTCACTTTTTTCGCTTCAAAGTTGGGATAATGCTTAAGGGCTGACAATAATTTGTGCCATCATTTGACACCTCTATTGTTAAGTCCTTTTATTTTGATTTTTTTTTCAATTGAAAGCAAAGAGTCATACAATTGATAATAAAAATATTATAAAACTAAATACTTTTCAGCACTTCTCTGATGTGTCTCAAAGACATTCCCAACTGTTGTGACGGATATTCTATTATTTTTGCTGAAAAAATGTTTTCAAATAAAGTCATTTGATATGATTTCTTCAATTTTTTGTCAAATATTTCTGGAAAACAGTCAGAATTATCGCTGAATTTGCAATTTTTCGATCAATTCAGGGCTTTTTGAATTAGAAGTCAAGGCATTGAAGTAATTCATGTGAAAGAGAAACGAGCGACCAGTCAGTTGTCGTTTGTGAGCTCCAGGTTGTGAGAGAGAGGTTGTGAGAGAGCCAACGCACTGGCCGTCACTGTCAGCAACGTATTTGGTTTATCTTTATTCTGTCCATTCGTTCTTCATTTTTCATTCTGAATGTCCTCACAATTGAGTTATTTTTTCAAAACATTGCCTTTTAATGGAATTCTTATCAGAAATTATTTTCTGAAAATATTTTTGGTTATTCTCAACATTTTTACGCTTTTTCTTCAATTTAAGGAAAAATTAGATAAAAATTTTATTTGTTTTTCAAATTTCTTTATCAGTAAAGTTGAAAATTTCGAAATCAACTTTCAATTTAGTGAATTAGTTAAAAGACTAATCAGTTTAAATCAGTTTAAATTTTTGCCTAAAACCAGAACAAAAATCAATCCTAATTATGAAGAGCTGAATAACGACTTGATTTTATCGATTGATTCGTTTTTAGTCTAAAACTTTTAACATTTAAAGAATTCGGAGTTTTATTGATTAAATTAATGAACTTTTCTTTGAACACAAATTCGATGATTTGACGGATTGTCTCGAAGAGGGAAAGGGAGACAACACAAGACGTTCTGTGAAAAAGTTTTACCTTTTGTTTGAGCCGTTAATCAAATAAACGAATCTTAAAGCAATCAGTTTTTCATTGAATTAGTGTTCATTAATTCATGAAATTCATGTGAAAAGCCATCCGTTGCTTAGCATTCATCCAATCGATCGGTGGCTTTAAAGCCGTCCAAAACAGTTAGAAATGTTTGAATGTTTGCAAAATTAATAAAATCAATCATTTTCTAGCTCTCAGTCAAATGCCTGACGAACCCAATGACCAAATCTGACAGCTTTTCATAAAAGAGTGAATCGTTTGATAATAATGTTTTGCAGTTTCAATGATCGAGAAATATATTTATTAGCATTTATTCTGAGTTTAATTCTGAGCTAACGATTCCACTGAATCAACGATAAGGAAGAGTTGGAAAAGGAAACAGTTAGAGCTCAGGATAAATACAGATCGGATGGAAGAGCAAAACGAGAGCCAATGTTTTATAAGGAACTGCGGAGAGAGAGAGAGAGAGAGAGAGAGAGAGAGAGAGAGAGAGAGAGAGAGAGAGTCTGTGTTTAAGTAATCGATAATTCTTGTGTTCATCGACACAACCGATAGTAGGAACACAAGCAATAGTTGGAGCGGTTGTGCGCCAAATGAGAGGACTGAGAGGAGAGAAGCACTTATTTCTTGACAGGTGCTATTAATAATGTTTTTGCAGTTGTGCCCAAACCATAGTCTTCATTACATTGGGAACGTCAACAATAACAGAATTATTCCTTATTATCAAAACTGACCCAAACTTACAAATCAATGATTGTTTCTAATACTGAGCCAACAAACAGTCATTTGATGCAAATTAGCCGATTATGTGGGCAAAGGATGTGCGATGGATGTGCATGGTCACTTCTATTACTTCAATCCCTAGATGTTAATCAAATCAAAACCTTTTGTCAAACATAGAATATATTTATTTAGCTGACAGATGCCATGCTCCATTATTTATTCAAGGTTCTGTTTGTTGTTCTTGGAAGAGTCTCTATAAAGATTGTCAATAAAGATGAATGATCATTTTAAATATTATTTGTTTTGAGTTATGACACGAATTTCAAGTGAACCGAAATTTGAATACGACTTTACATAATAGACATGCAAGGTGTTCACCACATTAGTCTTGGACACTGACAATTGAAAGAGAAATTTCCAATTTGGTGTAAACCAGGATTTATGGCTTTCCTTCTTAAATAATGAAAGACATAAGAGAAAAGGTTGATCATTTTCATTATCTTGATTACTTCCTGGTCATCATTTATAGAATAGAATCCTCAAAATTCAAATGAATTCAATTCTCCAAGATGATGCTCTGAAAGAACATCGTCTGCAATCAACAACGTTTTCAATTTGCTTGATTATTTTTTATTCCGCAGCCAATATACTTGAGAGCGAAGTGAACGCAAATTAAATTAGTGTTTGGGCTCGGAATAGCTCAGAATAGCTCAGAATAGAATTTTTAATATGAATTATTGATATATAAGACAAGTCAGTAATTGAGGCCGACTTAAGCCCCTCGCGAGAGAATCGATGTATTTGTCACAGGAATGTGTCGAATGTGTCGATCCAATAGTCGATCCAATGACTGCTTATCAATATTTGATTACATTATGTTTAGAAGAATAAGTTTGAAAATAAATCACCAGATATTGACTGAAAAACTAATGAACACTTTGAACAGAACCGAAAGCAGCCCAACAGTCAAACACTGACTGCCGAAGAATTATTGCCAACTCTCTGGTCGTCAAACATATGACTGAAAACAGAGCAAAAACTATTAGTATTGCTATTGATTTGGCCATAAATAATACAATAGATTGCAATTAAAGTGATTTCAAAACACAGTTATAACAAAACACATCACAGATATTATCAGTCAATAGGTCGGAGTGGAGTCGAGTGGAAACAAAATTGTTATTTCATTATTTATTCCTAAGGTGTGGTTAAATTACTTTCTTATTCATTAATTTCATTGCTTTATAGCCATAAATGAAATGAAGGTCTGACTTAACACTAATTTTTTAGGCCTTTTCTTATTTCTCTTTTCCATTGATAAGAAAAATTTGTTATATAAGTGGAGAAAATTTCCACAATTTATCAAAACTTCTATTTTTCCTTAAGAAAGATAAAAAATTATGAATAAAAAGACGAAATTAATAATAATCGGAAAAATTGATTTCTTTTCTTCGCATTTGTCGATCATTTCGTGTTTTTGATCATAAATATTGACTGAAATCTGTCGGATATTCTTATGGTTTAAATATTTATTTAATCTTAGCTTTTATTTGGAAAACAGGCGAATAGAGGCACAAACGTTAATAATAAGTATGAATTACAGGCTATTTGTTCGTGTCTTTCGTTTTTCATAGATATTGATAGCATTCATATCATTAGTCAAATTTGAGAAATGAAAAAAAACAATAAAAATCTATTGAATATTATTATGTTTTGGCCAATATATGGAAAGGTATGATCACCTGTGCTCTGCATTTATAGCTCACGTCAGCTGTCGTCGAGATATGGCATAAAAGACATGCAATATCTAGTGGTCAGCATATGGCAGGTGACCCCATCCCAGTCCATAACAACGTGTTGTTTGAATCGAAATATTCTTTAATATTATTATTTGTATATGAGTTAAGTCGACGTCAAATATGATATGAAATGCGGACAAAATTAATAAAGTTTGGCTAATATTTACGTTACATGACTTTCATCTATTATTAGGGCTCACGTGAATCGAATCAACATTTGATTAAAACTGATTTATATTATTTATATTATATTACTTTAATTCAACCCCACATGTAATCAAACGAATCAAATAATTGTATTTCTCCACAAAAATAATAAAATAATATATATATATATCACCGGAAAACTCATTTAATTCAATTCTGATTCATCCAAATAATCAATTCTAATGACATTTTATTCTCCAAAACAAATATTTTTATTATCAAATCTTCTTTTTGTCTAATATTTCGCTGCATTTAAGACAAAACCAATAATTATCAACAAAAAGGTAGAGTTGGTTCGCATTAATTAGTTTTCGGTTCATTAAAGTAAATTTATAATTAAGACTTTGATAGCTTATTTGAACAAGCAAATTCATTAAAAAGTGCCTACAAACAAGTTTTCAGTGTGCTTACTCATTTTATTTTATATTTTATGGTCTAATAACTTGTAATTTATAATAATTGGTATCAATTCTTTGCGATCATTACCTCAACTCGTTTGCAGGCCTTAGAAGGTTATAAATCATTGGTTAGAAATTAAAATTTCAAAATTCATTGGTTTTTATCGAGAATTTGAAAAATTTTGTGGAATTCGTGAAAGACTGAGGGCTTATGTGATGACTGTTTTCGCTATAAATAGTTTTTATCATTAGATTAAATGGTAATACAATGTAATTACTGATGAAATGAGTGTCGAAACTGAATTTGTCAGTTGTTTGTAATTTATTATGTTTTGGTCGACAAAACAAAATCAAATGTCGGGGTTATTGAAAGTATTGGTCGTAAATGTTTTCAATCGTATCAAAATTGAAATCACGTTTGGCTAACATTTATTTCTTGTGCCCAACGATATGCTTGACTTCTGATAACTGTTATGATAAGAGTTATGCACCAATACATTGGTCTCAGATGAGAGTCTGGCTTAAGCTCAGAGCACAACATCCCTTCACCTTTTATATGATGATAGACCGCCAATACGTGTTTTCTTCACTCTTCTCCTTATTCTTAATCAAAGCGATAGAGCAGTGGATGCCTTTCCCACACGAGTTCGCTTTGTTTAACACATTTTTTGAAAATTTCATTTTTTTCAGACAAAACAAACCCAAAGAATAGTGAAAAGGATCAGCAGAACAGAAAATATTTGCCACCAATGGGTTTAGTCTGAAGAATATGGCAGAGAATTTGGTTCGGGGTATTCTTCTGAGAAATTTTCCACAATTCATGTTATCTTAAAAATTCATGTATTGAACGAAAGGATTATCACAAGTGAACGATGTTTTAGATCGAAATGAATGCGAAAGGATTTCCATCGACTGAATGCAATATTTTCTCAAAGAATTTTCAAATTTATTTCCGATAATAGCCTCGAAATTGCATTTTATTAAAATTGAAGTCAATTTATTTTTTCAAATTCCCGACTCTTTTCACTGAAATTTTTGAAATCAAATGAAGTGTAAAAATTTCTTGGGATCAGAAAATTGATAAATAGTTACATAAAAGAAGAGACACTTCTATAATATTTAACTATAAATTAAAGTTATTTGCATTTTCGCTGAAAAATATGTTAATCGTTGTAATGATCTCTCAATTAAAAGACTCCTTTGAAATGATAGTTACAAATATGTAATAAATTAAACGAAGAAAAAACGCTTTTAATGAAAGGACTCGTATTTTGCTTTTCTCTCAAGTCTTGTGAGAATAAACAGAACATAATTATTACTAATAATTAATCTAATATTCTGTTCACTCATTTAATTAATGGTTTATTTTAATTGAATTATACTCAAAGAGTTACAAATCCTTTGCCAAGACTTTTGGAAAATAGTTTTCTTTATTAACTAAACTTCTGAACCGATCGATAAAAGCCTAAGAAATTATTTGAGAACTCTTTCATGTCTTTCAGATTTTGTTTTGATAATTAATTTTTATGCGAATTCTTCACTCAGTTTGAAGCAAACGATTGGAACAAAAGCTATAAATTGTGAAACATATGGAAGTGTTTATCAAATGAATAAATAATAGTTTGATTTTATGTGAGTTTCTATTCTGAGAGTTTGACATTTCATTAATTTACTCATTACTCTTACTCTTGCTCAACCATTTTTTGATCAGCCAGATTAAAATATGTGTTGAATATTATATACCAGAACCTAATCAAATGGAAAATCAGATTAACTGTAAGTAAGTATAATATAATAATTAAACTCAATTAAAATACTAAGTAATTAAAACTGTTGAAATTACCTTGATCAAACAAACAAAAAACTACAATTATTTGATCTAATGTGGAGATATAAATCTGGGTGAGAGACAGGCTTTTGTTTGAAAAAAGAGGCGATTTTTTCGGTCGAATTATTTGAAAAGTTATTCAAAATTAATGGCCATAAATGAGATAAAGATTGGATTTTATTGGGAATAGTGTTATGTGATTAATGTTGTGTTGTTTATGTGAGATGTGCTGAGCTGTGGAACTAATGGACACCAATAAACATGAAATCGTCAAAATTCATCTGCGATTGCATTGAAATGTGAGTAAAATCTTAGGAAATATTAGAAAAGGGAAAAACGATTTAAAGAAAAGGAATGTTTGTTATGAACGAAGAATTGAGAAAAAGGCTAATAAAGTGAAGGCAGTGGAAGGCAATGCACTTCTGGTGGCTGTGCTCTCATGTAGTGATGGTCTTGTTTTTCATTTGATTCCAATCACAGTTAAGGCAATGGAATCACAAATGGTTTGAGGAATAAATGCCAAAAAAGGTTTTGAGAGTAGTGAGTGTTCGTATTGGACGCACGTCTATCACTGGTTCATTAGGAATGGCTCTCTGTGTGTGACTCACAGCCTAAATAAGTGGACAGCCATTGAAGACATATCGAAGAAACATATGCCGCCACAAAATAAAAAACGATTCCAACGATTTGATGGCTTCTCGGGTATCGCACACTCTGGCAACAGAACCTCTTATCAGTCCAATGGCTGTGCAAATGAGAACCGATGCCAAACATGAGAACACAACTTAACTCTAAGTCAAACTTCAATTCTATTTCATTGGTTTTTGTGAGTAATTTCTCGTTTGGGATCATATTTGTAGTGAGAAAACAAATTTTTCTTATAAACTCTTCCCACTATTCAAACCTAATCTCAGTTATTCTGAGCCATTGCCAGCCATTGCCAGCTATTCCCTGTGCATTAACTTCTCGATTGTTTGAAAAACCCTTTGGAAAAGATAAAGAGCAAAACCATCATTCCTTCCCATCGGTGTTACTCCAGCTCAAGATTATGATTAATCATGGACACATTTCACTGGAGCTCCCAATCATCCAGGCATTAGACATACATTCAATTCCTAAATATTAAACATTTGCCAAATTGTTTTCAATGCAATTATGATTTTTTGTGTCAAAAGTGAACTCTTCTCTAATTCTTTGATACGAAAGTATTTCTGATTTTTTCAATTAATTGTTAGATTGAAAGCATTCGATAATAAACGGCTCAACATATCTGAGAAAGTTGTGCGGCAGAGGACTGCAGAGCAGAGCACAGCACAGCTTAGGAGCATAGCTGAAACATAGCTTGAAAATAGCTCGGGTGACACCGATGGCTCTTCAATATAAAGATGAGTTGTTTAGGACTCTCCGCCCAGTATTCTCTTTGAATTCTACGCCAATATATTAGACAAATATAATGATAAGCGTCAGTACTTTAAGCGCAACCGATTTAACTCATTTAAGGTATGGTATGTTATGTGAGAATGGATTCGATCCTCCATTATATTAGACATGAGGCCATCCATTCATTGGCAGCACATTCTTAACGAATGACCGATTCTTTGAGACCGAAGTATTGAAATATGCAGAATATATGGCATCAACTGAATGCACAGCACAGACACCGCCACACATTACCATAACCAAAGATCATTGCTATCCTCGATAGACGAGGAAATACATAAAGAGAGACATTATTTTGCAACAAAATGTGTGATTAGAATTACATATAATGTTTTGACAAAAAGGGGTGTGGATTATAAATGGGAAAAATAGAAATAAAAACGTGAGCAGAGGTAACACCCAATTCTGGATACATCACATCACGCAAAGCCCTTAAGGATTAAGCATATAATCTATTGACTCACGAGTACTGAGAGATACGAGTCTAATAAATATGGTATAAAACTTATATAACTTATAATTGATGAGCTTTTATTGGGAACTGTTTTCTAAATATGGATTCGCTCTTTGTTTGACTCTTGTCTGCACTCAGCCCTTGTCTCTAACAGGGCTCACTTGGATCCAAACTGTTTGTAAGTCACAACTGATGGTCAGCACCGACCCGACGAGTCATTGGGTTTTAGGCAAAAATAAGTTCACAAACTTTGGTTTCAAGTCTCGGGTCTTAGACTTAGACTTTTATCCGATTAATTTGAGAGTCGATCTCATTCTTCGTCGGCCTTTAAATCCTTGACTTAAGTTTCGGAGTCAATTCAGAGTGACTTAACTCTGAAGCAATTGATCAACACTTCAAACACAATACACAGAGAAGACAACAGAGAAGACACCGTTTTCTTTGTTTCAAAGCATTATTTGTGTCTTCGCTGCAAATGAAATGAAAGTTTCAAACTGAAGACCAAACATCAAAAAATCGATAAAAATAAAAACAATGGAAAAATTGAAGTCATATATGAGATGAAAAGGCCTAAAACAGAGACATTCATTAACTATTGAAGACACGCAAACCTTATTTGAGTTAATAATCTCAACACAACTCAGTATTAATAATGAAATGAAAGAATCAAAACCTTTACTAAAAGTGTATTGACTTTTATCTCGAATCTAAACTACAATTTTTCTTTCGATTTCTCTATTTTTTATTGCATTTAATTTTATTGTTAGTGAGAAAAGAAAGGCTGAAAACAACTGCACTGTTGTTCGTCTCATTCTTCCAGATATGAAATAATGATAACAAATATTTCTAATTCACAAAATCTATTATATTTTTTTCCTCAAAAAATCCCATTTGAAAGAGAGCGGGTGTGCAGAGAGTGTGCGATATGTGTCACACATTCAAACTTGAATTTATGTTAAAAGATTTGCCGACACATGAATTGAGAGAATGTGAGCACAAAAATGTAAATACGATTATGTGATGAAACGATGAAATGCTAGTGAATCACAACTGCACAGCTCTGGACCTACAAAAAGGCATCCATTCGAGCGCTACAATCGAGTCTAACCATTGAAAAACTTGAAGCTCAACATTTCAATAGCAGTGATGCCTATGATGGCGATGGATGCCAATGGATGCCATCGCTCTCCCATTTTACCGATGGCAGAGTCGGTGGTCCACTCTCTATGTCATTTTAGGTGTGGAAAAGCTGTTCATTTTTCTCTCTATTCACTGGAAATGGTGCTCCCATTTCATCACAACAGAAATGTTTTCAATTGCAATAATGATAAAAAGTTATGCTTCACATTCTCATACATTGCAATATATGCTCATAGATATCATAGATACTTATAGATGCTTATAGATGCTTATAGATGCTTGCCAATAATTTGAAGCCAGCAAATAAGGTCACATAGAGTTCATACGTTTTTATTCATCTCAATACTAGTTCTGTATTTCTGATTGTATTAGACTTTCATTGAATGCAAACAAATATTCAGATATTAGAAGATTTTAGATATAAGGCTTCAATTGATATCAGAACAAAATTGCTTTCCATCCGTTCCCCATATATTCGACTCATAACTGGACACATATGACATTCTCTCTCTCTCTCTCTCTCTCTCTTATTAAATGCTAAAATCGAGATGTGTGTGTGTGTGTGTGTGTGTGTGTGAGAGAGAGAGAGAGAGAGAGAGAGAGAGAGAGTTTTATTTGAGAAGAAAATAAGGAATTGGAGAAGAGTTATGGAGAGCTATTGCAAACATCTTTGATAGAGTCCTTTCAGTGGTGACTGGTTTGGAGTGAAGAGTACTTCCAGCAAATGGCGAGTTAGACAAACATATGACAACTGAGAACTGTGGGCCAACTGAACGGTGCTGTCGATGACAATAAGCGGTGTTTACACGGATAACATTATCGCCATATTATAGCCTCTATAAAGTCTACTATTAAGCGACGGAAGACTGAAAAGCAGGACTGAGTGATGAGCCAACTCCTGGTAAACCATCGAACGCACGATTCAGTCCACTGTTCGATAGATTTGCTTAGAAAGGGGTCAATTGTCTCAGATGTGACTTGTATTTGCTCAGGCTTATTTTATTGTCATTTGAAAATTGTCGAATATTCAGGACTGAGCGCCACTCGATTGAACGTTTAGCCAACATTTAGCCGTCTTTGGAGTGTCTCATTGTTTCTCATTCTGTGTTCATTGCGTCCACAAAACTCTAACTTAATTGAAGAGTTGGGTCTCTTCTCTTCTCTTCTCTAAATGCACTACAATTAGGGACTCGTATTTCAAATTGTGTCTAAAAGTTTAATGCATTGAATGCAAGTAAATTAGAGAACAACCTATTGGTTTAGAAATTCTGTTCGAGTAATTCATAATTTCATTGGTAAATATCAGTCCAACCGAAGAGTCATATCAATACTTAATGTATTTATCCATTAATTCTTGCGATGAATAAACGCTTTTGACTCAAAACAATTGAACTCATAATTCAATTATAAGCCATTAATAAAGCCTAACATAAATGCATTAATTATTTAAATTAATTAAAAATTTATTACTTATTATTGCATTGAATTGTATTGAAAAACAAGTCAAATAACTAATTATATTAACGATAATTGCAATCAAACAGCAATGGATTAGTTATACACTAATCTTTCACATTTCATATTAAATATTAATAATTGATATCAGCAATTAGTGAAATGAACCTTTCTCCATTTATTGATTTCTGGTTTTGAGGAAATAAATGTCAAGAATAAATTGAGAATCTTATGGCCTGTTTGGCAGAAATTACTGATAAACACATCAGGAGATGGACGTCATCTCCAATATGAATTGTATATCAAATTTTAAAGACTGACAGTTATTCTGCATTTTTTATGCCGAGTCACCGATCTATTGGGGCGAACAGTATTACAATACTTTGCTCTTTGAAAAGTTGGGCCCAATTTTTGACACATAATTTTTTGCAAAACTTTTATATAAAATGTGATACAATTTGAGAGCAATTTTTCTCATTGTATGGAAAACTACTTTAAAATTCTAATAGAAATGTTTGCATACAAAACATGTTTTGCATTTTTAAACTTTCGTCTCTTTTTCATTAATTTGATGCAATTTTCTCTCAAAAGCCACAAAAAATTGTTTTTCAATTCAGTTTTGAGAAAATTGAAGCCAAAAACTGTTGAAAATTCAATGCAAGTCAACTATAAATGAGTGGCGAATATAAAACTCATACATTTCTCTACTTTTTTGTGTGGATTCAATTTCAACTCAATTGGAAAACTTTTGTCTCAATATTAAACTTAATTGAATTGAATTATAAAACTTTTAGTCTTCAAAGGAATAAATTTCAGCTCAAAAACTCAATTTTCTCTGAAATAATATTTGAAAATTTGTCCAAATTCATTTATATCTGACAACTTTCACCATTTATTCTTCAGTTCAGTTCAATTCAATTCTTCTTATTCTTTCTTACAGTTGAGAGAAGTATATAATTTGCTTGAATCTCGCCTATAAGCTTGCAAGATCAAAATTCTCAATCGTTTAAAATTGAAATTGAATTCAATTGAAGAATATGCGAATAACTATTTCATTTATTATTCGACCGCATTTATTGTATTATTTATTCAGGCAAGAAGAGCTTGCTCATTTCTACTCTAAAAGGAGATGAAGAAATTATTTTCAAAGAAAGAAATAATGAAATTCAGAATTGAATTCATTGTTATTCAAATTGAGTCGTGTTTTGAATGTAAATATTCTGAAAGTTTCCATAGATTTGGTCAAAGTTTGGCCGAAACCAGAAAATAATTGGATTTGTATTTATCTGTTTTATTAAAGAAAATACAATTCAAACATAACATTATTCAGCATTACTTCAGAGCAGAGTCTTCTTCCAGAGATTTATTTCTCTGATTAGACTTTTTATTACTTTTCATATAATTCGTTTGACAATAGACTCTATTGTATGGCTATAGTCGGCGCCTATCAGCCAGTGCTGAACCGATTGGTAAACTATAGTCCAACAAAACGATTGTTTTCCTATCAATTTGTGAATCTTAGGCCACTATTACTGGTATCAGTTGTCCCTAATTTTTCGCTTTTCGTTTAGTGTGAGGTCGGGCTGACCACTAATTTTCTCCCATTATTTGCAACCAATACTATTGACGGCACTATTTTTGACAAAAGAATCAAATGTTTGAACTGAAACACAATCAGAAAAAAGTAGAGATTAAGTAAGTATTGGATGAAAATAGTGTCGGAGTGATAGCCATAGTCATAGCGTTGGCCACAATCTCAACCAAATATAATACACTCCGTCTCTCATATAATGTTTGGTTTATTGCCGTCAATAACTAAAATCATTTGTTCCGTTGGCTGTGAGTCGAGTCCAGTCCAATGCAAGTATGCAATGATTTGTTTGCCTCTCTTTCCCAATGAGTCGTCAAACAAAAAACAAATTATTTTGAAATAATCGATCATTTATTACATTTTTCTCTATCAGGCATTCAGTGAAGCGAATAATTAATGTAATTGTAATGCTTTTTGCTATTATTGTTTGCGACCAAAATATAAAATATTCAGTCAAATGAAAAATACATTGCGATAAGAGAGCAGTAAATTCACTGCTTTTTATTACTGCGACAAACGATAGACTCAGAGACTGTACGACAACTGAGTCTCAAAATGACAATAAAACTTAAGTCAAAACTAAAAAACATTTCCAAAGCTTTACTATTTTGTTCGTAAATATTCTTCGGTCATAAATACAAATGACATTTCTTCTAAACGAATCATTCGGAAAAACATTTGCAAAAAACTCACTTTTTGTACTCTTTTCTGGAGTCATTGATGAGACATAAACTCCAATATTGTATATCAAATTCAAATCTTTTACTATGAGTTCGAAAATTATTGGTTTCTATACTTTGAATATAAAGCAAACACTTTATTCCTTATCGCAGATCCCATAAGAGATCTAATATTATCCTCAAAACTCTTTCTGCAAAACTCAGCAAACAATTTGTTCTCAAGTTTTTAATTCTCTATTTCGAGCACAGAATCCAATATTGAGAGAATGTAGGGAATGCCTCATTTCAAATACATTTCTGACAAACAAATCTCAGAAGGCATGCAAACCAAAAATATTCTCCTGAAATGAAAATTACAGCAAATTTCAAAGAAATCCAAATAATTTAAACTAGATTACTTTTCGAATAAAGATTTTAATGTCAGTCAATAAATGGTTGGAGTCATTGAAACTATTCTTTGAGTTTTGAAGACATTTGCCAGAGTTTGCCCTTTTCTTCCCCTTCAAAGAGTTTCTAAACCATCAGTTGTTTTACAAGTGATTCAAAAGTTTTATTACAATTTAATGCGAATTCAGAGACAATAAAGTCCGACGTTTTCAGTGAGAATCACAAACAAAAGGTAATGAGAAGTAAAAACTAAACGAATAATCACTTAACGGGTCTACGGGTCGGTCCTTAGCTCTCAAGTAAATGAAGCGTCAATTGAGTCAAACATTTTCATCGCTGTCTTCTCATCTCAATCAGAGAGAAGACCATAAATCCTATTCACCGTTCCTTTCGTTGATTACATTTAATATTCAGAATTAGACATAAATTCATTCATTTATTTTTAGTCGCAAAATATAAGCCGTGAATAAGCTTTAATTTCTTTCAATATTTAATATTAAATGTTTCCCATTTGAGAGCCTCTTATATACCAAGAATTTGGATCAAACATTGATTTTGATGTGTGAGCGATGAAAACGAATTGTTCTGTTCCTCGAATCAGTGGATCATTGGAAAGGTTGAGCCGTCAAATGTTAAGCTCTATTTTAGTAAACCATATTTTAGTTAATCCTGACTACAGGTTACGTCTCAAATGGTTTCAAAATCTTTTCAATAATAACAAAAGCGGTGAACAGTTTTCAAAGCGTTTTTTAAATTGTGAACACATTTTCCTATACAAGGCTTCACTTTTCATATATAAAACTTATTCAAAGCAAACGTTTCAATCAATTTTGAAAATAAATTATAAAAGAGTAGAAAATAATTGTTTCGTTGAAATAGTAATCAATTTTAAAAAATTATTCTCCAAATACCAGAGCTGTTAACACAGGCTGTGCTCTAAACAAATTAACTCAAAAAATTTGAGAGCTGTTCAACAAAACTAAATAATTCAATATTTCATTGCAATGAAGACTTCAAATACCGTTAAAATCAGAGAAAAACCCTTTCCTGTGAGGAAAACATCAGTTTCTTTGGCGAAGAAAAATATAAAAAATCTATTGTATTGAATGAAATTTTGTGATAACTTTTATTGTTTTTCAAATTGAAATTTGGCTCAAAAGGAAAGCCTTAGTTCACAAAAGCATTGATATTATATCGGATAAAATGCTGTCAGAATCACAACATATTAAAAGATCAAACAATTGGATGTATTGTTAGAATCGAATTTGTCTTCCATTCCCTTCTCTTATAAAACTCATATATCTATTCCAAACTCAATCCTATTCTTATTTTCCATCGATTTCTTTGAAACCAGGGATGGACAGGCCTTTTGGCTACACTGAAACAAAGACAAAGCTGTCTGTTCTTGACTTCAATGTGAATATTTGAATGATATGTAATCCTAAGGGATATTGTGATTGAAGCGCTTCTGGACATCACTTCTCAAACACATAGACATCGAGATCGAGCTCTGAGGCAACACTCGATTTGCATTACAATTACAACATTCAAATCGGAACTGAAAATCACAATATATTTAGATTTTTTAAATCCTTTGTAAAGATAATCGTTTCATCAATTTTAATGTCAAACACTTCTCATTGATTTTGAAAACAATTGTTTGAGAGTTTGCTTCGACTCACTTCCGATTCAATACTTTCTAAACAAAATGATTTTACTTTTAAATTATGAATTCAAAAATTTTCATATTTTTAAACTTCAAAATGATTTCGGGCATCGATAGGCTTCTCCTGGTTTTGGTGTCAATTTTTGAATATTAATGACTAATCAATCAAAAAATAAGCTCAAAGAGAATTTAATTTCAATTTATAGTCCACTTATTTATGTTAAAAGTCGAGTAACTGCAGTGTTTCCCTGAGTTCTGCACAGAATAACTCCAAATATAGCAGCGAATGATTGAAGTGAAGAAGTTTAGGTATATTCC
>JAQGBD010001033.1:0-19862 GCA_034698165.1 Punctoribates punctum | reverse complement strand
GAGAGCCATCAAAGCGGCGAAGAGTGAACTCTTTATTCTCGAAACCCTAAGACATCCGCATTTGATTCAACTCATGACTCACTTCATAGTAGTAGAACACCAAGAGTTCAGTCTTCACATTGTCATGAAATTTGCAGAAAAGGGCGATCTTTCGTCTTTCCTAAAAAATAAGGGACCCTTTGACGAAAATGCATCAAAAATATGGTTTTCTCAGATGCTGTCGGCCCTCATATATATGCACAGCAAAGGCATAGCCCACAGAGATCTCAAATTACAGAACATTTTACTCGACATTAACGAAGACGTCTTGATCTCTGATTTCGGTTTAAGTAAAGTCGTGTCCCCCGAAGCTCTCGGCGATAAGCCTCTCGAGTCAACAACATATTGTGGAACACCTGCTTATATGGCGCCCGAAGTACTCGAGAAGAGGATCAACAAACGTCTAATTAAAGTCCCGTACGACCCGTTTTTGGCCGATGTCTGGTCTCTCGGAGTAGTTCTCTATAATCTACTCAACTCTAGCTATCCCTTTGAAATGGTCTCTGAAAGGAAACGAGCGAAAGCCTTACAACTTATGAAACAAAAGAAATGGAGTTTTAGTGATAATATGCTCCAACAGCCGACTCCTCCACTCAAAGAGATAATGTCCAAAATGTTTGAACCAAATGTCAAACAAAGACCCAAAATGTTAGACCTGTCCAAACATTTCTGGGTTTCAATGACCTATAAAACCGTTGACAAGAAATACAAGAAATGGATGGAAACTAATCCATCAAATAATTGATTTCTTTTCTATAAAATTGATATTCGTTTTCATTAGTCATCACTATAATAGTTCTTTAATTCATTAATTGTCTTAAAACAGATTCTAATAAAATTGATGACACTTTTGTATAGTATTTTATTTTTGATTTTATATACTAAACGAATTGAATGTTAAGAATAATGGGAACAATGGGTTCATTCAGTTAGAGGTTTGATATAATGAATTAATTCTCTGCAAATCTAATAATTCTGAAGCATTGAAACGAAGCGATTCATATCTGTATTCTTCATAAGTGTTTCGTTCGTAATAATGGTTGGGTTCGCTCACAACCACTGACGGCATGTGCTCTGCTGTGGACATTCTTCGAGATCGCCATTCCCTCAAATACTTCATTAGAAGAAATACAATGAAACTGATAAAAGCGGCGCCGATCAGGAATGAGACCAACATTGAGATCACAATCAGATGGAATTTATGCCAATTATTTTCATTAATGTTTGCATTAGAGTTCACTTTATTTGAGGTCATATTTTGAATTTTTGTCCATTCATTCCCTCCTTTTCTTACTAAAGATGAGAAAAGTTTGAGAGTTTATATATTTAATGAATGACATGATATATATTTTGAGTTAAATCCTTACATATTTTATTAGTGACCAAACACTTGGGTTGAGAACCGCTCCAAAAGCCTTTAATGCAAAGCCTCTGATGGTCTCCAATAAGTTGAATATCAGTTCGATTTCCTGAACGACACGAATATATTGCCATTGAATTTGTCTCCGCATATGGCGTTCCGTTCAAATAATTTAGATCCTTGTAATCTACATGAATGTAGTGATCGACGATATTGATTGCAGGTAATTGACAATAGGTTTTAGATAAGCATTGAGGGAATGGTCTGTTCCAAAGACCAGATGCCCCACAAATTACTTTATTTCCACCGATTGGTTCCAAATAGAAGTCTCTTTCACACGAATATTCAACGAATGTCTTTTCCATCACTTGTTGTGAATGAAGAGGTTTTTCTGGTGAACCACAGGAATCGCTGAATTTGAATGTCTTAAGTGAACAATATTTGGCTTTAATTAAAGTTTGAGTTTTTGTCTGGAATTCTACTGAAATCATTTGCAAAGAATCAGTGTTTGTAAGATTCAACTCTTCAGCTGATATGTCGCCCAAAGTATTAAAACATTTAAAAGAAATTTTTGTTTTATTTGAATCACCGATGAGTTCAAACTTTTCAACGAAACACTGTTTTCTGGGTTTTTCTATTCTGGCGATAACCACAACATTTGTATTCAACCAATTCTTAACTAAAGTATTGCTGAACACAATTAACGAAAAATAATCGATTCGAGAGTTGGTCTTCACTTCAAACAATATTTTCTGATTTAAACTTATGTTCCATTTGTAGCCATTTCTATAGCACTCTTCAAAAGATTGTCTTAAAAAGAGGTGAACAGATTTTTTGCCTCTAATGTATTCCTTTACAACCATTTTGGTGGCCAATGATTTGGTTGGCGTCGCTGTTAGTCACAAATTGAGGCAATTAATCAAATCTCAAACCAAAATGATTTCAGAGTTATTTACCACACTTTGGGGACCTTCCAATCCATTTACCATTAAAACAGCGTAAAGTGGAGTCACCGACTAATTCCTGATCAACTGAATCGCATACATAATGTATAGAACTAAACTCTTCATACCTTTCCTCTAAATGACTGCCATTAGTCATTCCAATGAATTTTGTTGAGTGAGGAAGTGGTGGAGTACCGCAATCAGTATTAATTGATTCAAATCTGAAGATTGTCATAAGAATAATGGCAATCAGCATAATTCAAGTTGTCCAAGCTCATCCATATAAGCATTTGATTTTTCAAATATAAGCGACATTTTATTGAATCTAAAAGTAGTACAAAAACGTAACGAAGAGATGGTTTTCCGTTTAATTTTTGAGCGGATTTCCATACAATTTGGTAATAATGAGAATTATTGCAAAGACTATCGTATAATACAAATGAAAGACATTTTTTCTTCAATACATAAATCTATAATTTTTTGAATAATTAAATGAAAATATGTTTATCTGAAAACAATTCTAATTCTATTTTATTTATAATAAATCCAATATTTGTTTGTTTTTTGAAATGAATTACAGAAAATATAACTAAAAATGAAAATAAATTTGAAATAAACTGCGAATTATTGAAAACTTTTCAATCTTTTCGGAATTTACTGAATATAACGGAGAGAACGACGAATATTATGGACCAAACGAATGGAATGACATAACCCAACCACACAAAAAATCTATCGATAGACCATCCCTTGTGAGTGACGGCTCTGATCACTTTGATGGGCACCGTTTGGGGCAACATATATGAGATGTATTGTAAAATAGAATATTCCATGCCTTCCAGCGGCCAAATGATACCCGATATCAACAGAAATGGTATAATAGTTCCGACAACTATGATAACCGCCATTTTGGGGGATTCGGCCAAACATGAAATACAAAGACCTTAAAAGAATTCATTAAATTATAATAATTAGTGAAAAGTCAGTACAAATGAATACCTAAAGACATTCCGGCCATAGTTTGGAATAATAAAAGAGTGCCAATAATGAGATAACTGCCGTCATTATGAAAGCTGAACACCAAATACACGGATACTATGCAACTGATTATCTGAAAGACAGCGATTACCAGATGTACTGAAATCATTGCAATCAAAATCAGGTGCATTTGTGCCCCGGCAACTATTGTACGCTCCAGAAGGCCTTTGCGTCTTTCCTCTATCAAGGATAGTCCTGTTGTGGCCGCTGATAGAATGAAAAGACCTGTCACCATTATTCCCGGCAATAAGAATTCGTTAAAAAGGGGGTCTTTATTCCCATATATTGGTTGCGATAACTCTATTATAGGACTCAAAACTTTTGGATTCGGTTTAAGAGAAGAGTTGGTTATATTGGATGACATCTTATCCATCATTTGTTCCATAAATGTGAACATTGCGTCCATAAATGTCCTCAAAATTGTGAAAAATATATTAAGATCTGCCGGAGTAGGAGAAAATCAGTTTTATAACAAAATTGATAAATTGTTAGCATCAACGAAATACCTGTGAGATCTCCATAGAAGTAGATTGTGCTTGCATCTATTGTCTCATTACGGGTAAAAACATTTTTCTCTTTCCTCTCCATTAAGGCTGAGGTGAAGTTTTTGTTAACATAAAGAGCTCCAAATGTGTCCCCATTTATAACCGAATCGACGGCAGACTTATTAGAATTATATTCATTCTTTTGGAAACAAATTTCAATCAATATTTCAAACATAAACTCAATTCTCACCAAAATTATTGTCTTATTGTTAATGTTTTTGAGAAATAGTTCACTCAGTTTTTGATTTTCATTAACAGAAGTGTTACGCCGTTCCTCACTATTCAGAGCGACTTTGAGGTCATAGGGCTTATTACCGATGCTTATGGCAAATAAAGTGATTGTCGCCACCGGTATCAGTATTTCAATCAAAAGGGTTCTTAAGAGACAATTGTTTGCTATATATTGATTAAAAAGAGTGATTATCTCACAATTTAGTCCTCCAAATGGTAATTGAATTCTTATAAATCAAAGAAAAGAATTTCTTGGAAGCCGTTGTTTTGCAGTGAATATCAACTGAAGATTTGGTGTCTTTCGATTCCTTTTTGTGGTCTGTTGTCCGCAATTTAGACAAGTCTGGGGGTAATTCAATGGCTGTTATCTTTTTCTCTTCTGCGCGACAAAGTTTTAGAAATACGTCCTCTAAGTTAATGGCCTTTAAGTGTCTGACCAAAGTATTCGGCGAATTCTCGGCTAAAAGTTTGCCATTTCTCATAAGTCCGACGACATGAGCCCTTCGACACTCATCTATATAATGAGTGGTTACCATAATCGAGGTCTTCTCTTCTGCCGACAGTTGTAACAAATGTTTCCAAATTCTGTAAAATTATTAAATTATTATTATTGAGTGAAAATAAAACTGATATACCGTTCTCTAAGCATAGGATCGACGCCCACTGTTGGCTCGTCCATAATCAATAGGGGAGGTTTGTGTATAATGGCCACTCCCAATGACGCTCGGCGTTGTTGGCCACCACTTTTAAGACACAACAAATTAATGTCAGGAGTTGTTTAGGTTTTATGAGAAGTTTAAAGAAATACCTTAGATTTGCAACCAATTGGTTTTGATCAGGCAGATCCAAAAAAGTCATCAAAAACTCTGTTCTTGTTTTGATGTACTCTTTTGATAGGCCATAGATTAGACCGAAATATATAAACGTCTCTTTGATAGTGAAGGCCTCCGACAAACAAATTTCCTGTTTTTTGTTGGGAATAACAATTTTAAACCAATTAGACAACAAAATGAGAACCTGAGACATGTATCCAATCCCTGGACCCGGTATTTGATTTTGTGGATGTCGGGGCGACTTTCCATTGACCAGAACAGTGCCACTGGTGGGTGTCAGAAGTCCAGTTATTATTTTGATTATTGTGGTCTTTCCACAACCACTCGGACCAAGAAATCCATAACTTTTGAGAAATAATTAGAATCAAATGATCTTAGATTTGAGTGTTTATGACATACATTGCACTTCTGGGGAAAGTCATTGTGAATCCGTCCAACAGATATCCATTTGATTTATTATAAGTGAATTTCAAATTTCTCAATTCGACGGCGCAGTCATTCAAATTCAATTCTTCTAATTTGTTGGCCGGAAGTTCTTCTTCCGTTTTGGTCTTTAACTTTGGAGAAGAAGAATCATTTTTTGAATTGGTTTTCATCTTTGGAACCGATTTTAAATCATCTTTTGGTCTCTGAGTTGAACTCATTTTTCTGTTAATATTCTATAAAATCAAAAATGTAATCATTTCTCGTGATTTAAAACAAAATATTTGTCAAATTTCTGGTATTTTCTAAAAATAGTCAATTTTTTAAATTACATTTTTAAAGCAAAAGTTTTAAGCAGGGTTACCCGAGTTAGAAGTAATTTGACTGCAAATTTCTAATGAACTCAAAGTTATCCAAAAAGTGAACAAAATAAAGACAATTCTGTGAAATCTCTTCATTTTATTGATTTGTTTCTAAAATAGATTTTTTGTATTTCTATAGAAAATAACCCGATTTTTATAATGTATTCAAAGACTTTGAGATTTTTTTAAAACTTTTATTCAACAAATTTATGGTTAAATAAAAAAAATATAATTTTCTTTAATTTGAGTAAATATCAGTCTATTTGTAGTCTCTATTCATAAGTGAGTGACATTTCATTGAATTGTTTCTGTGATTTCGACTTAAGGTTTGGTTCACTCATTTGTCTTCTTTTCATTTCGAGTTGTTTTTCGATCTCTTTTTTATAAAGAAGTGGATATTCCTTTTCGTAGAAGTTGGGGACCGTCACCGGTAAGCTCTGTTCTGTTATGTGAACCATACGAACAGAGGACACACCTCTCACCCGAATCTCATATCTAATCAACTGATCCCAAAATCCAATGTTAGGTCTGGCCGTCTCTCTCCTCTTCTTTACCGAATTGAATGCATTTCTGAGAGAAATGTTTTGTGTTTTTATCAGATAAGCTGTCAATCAATAGAAGTGATTATTAAAATATAAAGATTTGAAAGTTAGAGGACAGACCCAAAACCAAAGTGGTGGACCTCGAGGCACCTGCCATACAGTGAATCAGTGCTTTGCCTCCTTTGCGACCGCACTCATCAATCTTTTCGGAGACTTCGTCGAAATATATGGAAATATCGTCTTTCTCTCCGTCGTCGACAGGGATTCTAATAGTAGTGATGCCCTCGACTTGAATGGACGGCCACTCATAGGTCGCGTTAATTATTAAAGTGATTCCAATTCCGGTTATGTTTTCTTTTGTGAGTCCTCCCAAACCCGTCAAATAGAGAAAAGACAAAAGTTTATTACAGGCATTGAATGGCGGACCGAAAATCGTTTTGAAGTCTTCGGGTGTGTCCGCGGCGGCCAATATTTTGTCGGCCTCTCTCTGAGTCATCAACTTTTTGGTCACTCGAACGCATATTTTATGACCACTCGGAGTGGTCTTCATTTGTTGAGCCGTCCATAGCGTTGAGTTCCTCTTTATCGGCTCAATTCCCTTCTTATCTTTTGGACAACAGTTACCCATAACTGAGGAATAATTTATTTTAAAGATCAGATCAGACTTTAATTTTCAACGGATTTTATTCACTGCTTTGAAATAAATTTATTTCTCATGATTTCATTCAATTGACACAATTTTTAAAATTTTCAGTAAATTATTTTTGTTTTTATTTCAATTGTTTAATAAAATTATTAAATTTTGAAAATTAATTTTCAAATCAAATAATTTGTAATTTTTTCAAAATTAGAATTTGATTTGAAGCGATGGAAGAGTGTCGCATCTGTCGGGACAGTACCAACAGCAACGAGGCATTGATAAAGCCGTGTTCTTGTAGTGGAACTATAGGTTATGTTCACTTGACATGTCTGTCACAGTGGATCAAAACCAATAGAGAGGAGATCTGTCGTATATGTTGCAAACCATTCGATGTCGAGATCGTCAAAGTTGGTCACAATTTCTGGAAGTTTTTGGATTTGGAGGACAATATGAAGGCATTTGTTTGAACTGTTCTGTTGACTACCATCTCAGTGTTCTTCATATTTGCCTTCCTCGCAGATATCCATGGATTACATTACAACTTGTACAAGTACAAGTTGTACTGGTTGTTTGTCATATCGATATTGTTCATCACTCTCTGCATTCTCATTGATTTTTGGACTACCCTTCACTCCAGTTTCAAGGATTGGCAAAGAAGGAACTATCATATACTAGTTTTGGTCAGAAATTAGTCAAACAAATGGATAGAAAATAAAAAACATTTTATTCATTATTTATTAATTTTTATTCAATTTCTTTGATATCAGTTTCGGTTAATTGAAATCTAAATAAATCGATGTTTTCTTTAATATATTTCGGAGTATTTGACTTCAAATTAGTTCAAACTCATAATTTGTGGAATCCATTAATAAATTATTTTTGTTTTTAATTCAATTGTTTAATAAAATAATTAAATTTTGAAAATTTATTTTCAAATCAAATAATTTGTAATTTTTTCAGAATTAGAATTTGATTTGAATCGATGGCAAACAAAAGAAGAGAAGAGGTTTGCGTCAAAGAGTGTCGCATCTGTCAGGACAGTACCAATAGCACCGAGGCATTGATAAAGCCGTGTTCTTGTAATGGAACTATAGGTTATGTCCACGTGTCATGTCTGTCACAGTGGATCAAAACCAACAAAGAAGAGATCTGTCGTATATGTAGCACACCATTCGACGTCAAGAGCGTCAAAGTTGGTCACAATTTCTGGAAGTATTTGCATTCGGAGGACAATAGACTGGCATTTATTGGAACTGTTCTGTTGAATGCCCTCTCAGTGCTCTTCACGTTCGCATTCCTCACACTTTTGAGAATCACAGATATCCATGGATTGCATTACTACTGGTTTATTGTCATATCTATACTGACGGCCAATCTCTGCATTCTGGCGCTTGTGGTACAGTCCTGGTTTACCCTTCACTCCAGTTTCAAGTATTGGCAGAGAAGGAATTTCGATATAGTTTTGGTTAAAAATTAGTCAAATAATTGGATAGAAAATAAAAAGTAATCAAACATTTTATTCATTATTTATTAATTTTTGTTCAAAGTTTCAATTTCTTTGATATCAGTTTCGGTTAATTGAAATCCAAATAAATCGATATTTTCTTTAATATATTTCGGAGTATTTGACTTCGGAATCACAATAACTCCTCTTTGGATCTGATATTTGAGCGCCACCTGAGCTACGGATACGTTATGTCTTTTGCCGATTTCAATAAGTATTGATTCTTTAAGAAGATTGGGATCACGTCTACCACCTAATGGTGAATAAGCGGTCAGAGTTATGTTGTGCTGATTCAAGTATGACAACAATTTCTTCTGATTATTATATGGATTACAAATCACTTGATTAGTGACCGGCTTTACGTTAACCCCTTTGGCAGAAATCTTTTCCAACTGTTGTTCATCAAAATTGGAAACACCTATTGATTTGGTTAAGTTTGCATTTAAGACATCAGTCATTCCGAGCCAAGTCTCTTCCAAATCCACATTCGCTGGATTAGTGGATCCCGGGGCGTGAACCAAATACATGTCGAGATAATTGAGGCCAAGTCTTGATAGTGACTTCTTAATACCCTCGGTAACTCTTTTGCGCTGATGATAGTCAGCTTCCAATTTGCTGACAATGAATAGCTCTTCCCTTTTGACCGTTCCTTCTTTGAGTATTTCTTTAAGAACTTTACCGATGATAAGCTCAGAGTCTTTATAGTTGAGTGAAGTATCGATATGACGGTAACCATCAGCAATAGCTTCGCGGACACCCTCTTCGGTAATACCACTCGTACCCAAACCCACGATTGGAATCCTCACACCATTATTGAGGAGAATGTTTGGAGATTTCGCTGACAATACAGAACCCAATAATGAAAACAAAACTAATTTTATAATCGAAGACATTTTCGCCAAATATTCTCTGAATGTTCATAAAATCATTGGATTCTTGTCTTTATATTAGAATTTCATATCAACTCTTCAAAGATTAAAATTTGTGTTTAATGATTAAAGTGCAAAACTTAAGTGAAAGTAAATTTATCAAGATGAAGCATGCTACTTATTTATGGTTATACCTATTTATTTAAATATTCTCTTAATTTTTAAATACTAATTACGAATGATTTAAGTAAAGATTAAATAATGAATAAGTCTTTTTTAATTAACTAAAGCAAATATAAAATGTTAAATTATATTAATAAGCATGTAACTTTAAATTGAATCTATTTGAGTTGTGCTCAGCATTCAAATCTCATTTACTCGATGTGAAAACAGGTGTTAGAGTACAGACTATTTTTAAATTTTGATTATGAAACTCCGAATCGGAATAAATATCTATTAACTTCAAACTGAACTTGGTAATCTATTGGTTTGAAAAATATAACACTTGTTCGACATTTTATATTTTTAATCAGAGAATATTTGAATATACATGTAATTAGTTGAGACTATAATTATATATTAGAAGTGAATAATACAGTCACTCATGGGCGCCTTTTAATAAGGCTGACATCAGACAAATTTATTTAAAATATTAAGCTTGCTCGATTCAGATGGCTCTGCTAATTAGACATATCCACCTTGCTCGCATTTAATCGTTTTAATCGCAGAGATTTGAATCAGTTATGTTACTAATGTTAATCCTAAACAGTCATTGACCGCCAATAACTATATTTTAACGCTTATGGTTCAGTCGGACTGAATCAGTCCTCTTAAGTCCACTTCAGTCGACTTCACCTTTTGGAAGATAAATAACTTCTATACAGTTTGGGCCATAAATAAGTCAAATGAACGAATAGAAAATTAGAATTTAAATATTTTATTCATTAGTAATCATTATTTATTAATTTTTGTTCAAAGTTTCAATTTCTTTGATATCAGTTTCGGTTAATTGAAATCCAAATAAATCGATATTTTCTTTAATATATTTCGGAGTATTTGACTTCGGAATCACAATAACTCCTCTTTGGATCTGATATTTGAGCGCCACCTGAGCTACGGATACGTTATGTCTTTTGCCGATTTCAATAAGTATTGATTCTTTAAGAAGATTGGGATCACGTCTACCACCTAATGGTGAATAAGCGGTCAGAGTTATGTTGTGCTGATTCAAGTATGACAACAATTTCTTCTGATTATTATATGGATTACAAATCACTTGATTAGTGACCGGCTTTACGTTAACCCCTTTGGCAGAAATCTTTTCCAACTGTTGTTCATCAAAATTGGAAACACCTATTGATTTGGTTAAGTTTGCATTCAAGACATCAGTCATTCCGAGCCAAGTCTCTTCTAAATCCACATTCGCTGGATTAGTAGATTGAGGGTGATGGATCAAATATAAATCAAGATAATCTAAACCAAGATTTGATAGAGACTTGTTAATTCCTTCGGCAACTCTTTTGCGCTCATGATATCCCGCTTCCAATTTGCTAACAATGAATAGCTCTTCCCTTTTAATCTTTCCTTCTTTAAGCACTTGTTTAAGAACTTTACCGATTGTGACCTCAGAATTTGGATAATCGAGTGAAGTATCGATATGACGGTAACCATCATCTATTGCTTGTCGAACAGCCGCCTCCGTAATACCGCCGGCGCCACCCAAACCCACGATTGGAATCCTCAGACCATTATTGAGAAGAAGTGTTGGAGACTTTGCCGACAAAACACAATTCAATAATGAAATCAAAACTAATTTTGTAATCGAAGACATTTTTGCCAAATATTCTCTGAATGTTTATAAAATCATTGGATTCTTGTCTTTATATTAGAATTTGATATCAACTTCTCTGATAACTTGTGACTAAAACCTGTGTTTTGTGATAAAAGTGCAAAACTCAAGTAAAGGCAAAATTATAGAAATAAACTAAACTAGTTATTTTACTCAAATATTATTCAAAATAGGTTTGTTTGTCATTCATTACAATTGATAATTAAATAATTTGAGCTTCAATTCTATTATTGGTTAATAATTATCATTGAACTTGATATGTCCATTTATATAACCATAAACAGTTATTGACAAGGTAATTTTGACTTAAATTCATTTCTTCTGATTCTTATCTATTCTGAAAAACATGTGGTTTTGAAATAGGAATTATCCTATCAAATGAAATAGTTATTCTCTTCAAACTGACCATGATATTTTTCTAAGTGGTACTCTTTTAAGTCTGATTTGAACTTTATTTTTATTAACAGAAAAATGTTTGTATGAATTCTATGGATTGATTGATCAAAGAATGTTTGATGTGATGACAGTTAGAGCTGAACAGTGAGCCCAACCCTATGATAGAACAGAATATAGGCGTCGTTTAGTTGATTGAAGTCCAAATTCTCTGCTTCAGTGACGTCTTCGTCGTCAAAAAAGAACCACTTGTTTAGGTGTTTGCAATGAGCGATGTAATGACCACCGGAACAACTGTAACCCCTGTGACTGATACAGGCGTATAAAAAATAGTCGGAGCCATTGATCGTCAAATTTTCATTGACTTTGATTTCTTTGTGAATCTTGTGTCCGTCGTTTCCAAATTTCTTCAGATGAATGACCAGAATAAGAGGCAGTCTTTCAACGGATAAACTTCTGGTTGACTTTCTTTTGACTTTACATTTAGAGCACTCCGGCATCGAATCGCTGTCCATAACCTCGTCCTCAACGAACAGTTTGAGGCACTGAAGGACATCACTTTCCTCATCCTTTTCGGGAAGAGATAGAGAAATGTCCCAAAATTGTTCCCAACTGTGACTCTGGTTGTGACACTCATTGCACTCAATCGAAGACTTCAATTGTCCGACAAAATAGTGAACCAAAGCTGAGTCATCAGTATATCGGATAAAGTATTTCCAGGCCTTTGCAGAAGTGTCCAAATCTTTTGTCTTATGTTTATCTTTTGCTTTGCGTCTGTCTTTGGCTCCATTGACTTCTTCGTGAATGCCGTCTATAATAAAGCGGAGGCACTCCTGTGCGTCGTGTTGTTGTCTTCCCTGAAATTGTGGCTTAAATTCTGTGAATGCTTTCCAAAAATCTTTCGGTTGAATGCTTTTGTTGTCATCCAAGACATTAATTTTTTTGAAAAGCTGTGTGAGCGCTGTGTGGAGGGGTTTGGGCGCCCACTTTTCTGACAACAAGTATTCCCTAAACTCAACCGAAGAGTATAGCGCCTGAAGACAACAATTCATATAACAGGTGTTCCCCAAATTGTCTAACCCTTTAATCATGACTTGTTTGTGAATAGTTTCAATACTTCTCGTTTGTTCTTCTGCTGCCATTCTTATCACTTCCATTTGATCTCACAATTGATACAATTTGTGTCAATAATTTATTTTCAAAACTGTTTAAAATTTCCGTTAAAATGAAAATAGTCCTTAATTTTGAATATAATTATTTGAATTCTGTCTGATTTTAATTGTTAACTATTTATCTAATTATACGATAATATCTTTAATCCAGATGTGATCCAACACTTGTCTCATATTAAGTCTGATCTGAGGCTTAGGTTCGAGGAGTTTGTAGAGAATGTCTTTGCATTCGTCACTTATATCCAAATCAAACAAATCATAGTTTCGGTTCATTTGGTAAACTAAGAGCTTTTTGGGCTTTAGTTTAGGAGAAAAGGGAAGTTTGCCGACAATCATAGAGTATAAAACAACTCCAATACTCCAGCAGTCGTGACGAATGGCATCAAATGGAGGACCTTTTATGAGCTCCGGTCCGGCAAAAGCCACTGATCCGCACTGGGTTTGAGTCAAAAGTCGTCTTCCGGTTTGGTTGTCATAACAGGTTCGGGCAAATCCAAAATCAGTGACTTTGGCCACCGTTTGCTTCTTATCAATCAATAGAATATTTTCACATTTGATGTCGCGGTGAGCGATGGCTTCGCTATGAATATAAGCAAATGCTTCGCATATTTGTCTGAACAGTAATTTAGCTCTCATTTCATCCAATCTTTTCTTTCTCCTAATCATGTTATGGAGATCTCCTCCCTCTGCGAACTCCATTATTATAAACACCCGGTTATATATGGTTAGTATTTCTTCTTTCTTTATAATGAATCGATGTTTCAATTTCCTCAAAACATACATTTCTCGGGGAAGGAATCGGTTTTTATATCCTTCGGAAACTTTCTCGCAATCAATCACTTTTATGGCCACTTTCTTCTCGGTCGGAACAAACAGGCCTTTGTGTACCGAAGCATATGATCCCCAATTGAATGGCATTAAATCTATTTTATATCCTTTTCTCTCTAAAATATTTAATTCTTGGACATCAAACACCACTTTTGATATGTTAGTCATTGACTTTCATTTACTTAATTCAAAATCAAAATTAAGACAAAGAGTTGTTTCAATAAATAATTTTTAAATTGAGTTTTTGTTATTTCCGTTATAAATGATTTTAATTTTAAGTATTTTATATATTTTTGAAAAATGTTTCTAACAATTAATCAATTAAATGAAAACAGAAGGAAAGAAATGATTTATAGAAAGTTTATGCTTGTTAATTGAGTAGTATGCATAAATTGAGTGATCAAACTTTTAAGTTATTCGACTTTAATAGATGCTTGCTCAGTCAAATATTTGTTATTTCTGTTTATTGTTGGTATTCAGTAATTAGTTTGAAGACTGCACTCAATATCTAAGTTTTTGTTTGATTTGGTTTTGATTTTCTCAAACAATATTTGATTCATTCTTATGGGTCGTCATTAAGTGTGAGAATCAATACTAAAACCACTTATACTTTGATTTGATAGAAGCGATAAAATATCCAAACTATTGATCAATAAATAAATTTGTAATTAAGGATTAGTTCAGTTTTATTGACAAAAGTTTCTATTCTTTTGTCTAAAATTTCGGTCATTTTTGCAAATTAGAGAACAAATTATGTTTTTATTAGTGTCCTATTTGTTTGAACTATTTTTCTCATTAATTGCATAATTATTTCTCGATTAGACTCAAAGTTATTTTAATTGATTAGAAAAATAATCAAAAGTAGAAAAATAGACAAAAATTGAATATTACTTCAAAATAAATCTCGATCACAAAGAATTTCAAAGTTTGACTCTTTGTGCATGATCAATTTATGTACTATCATTGAAAATTGATGGCACCGGCATTATCTCAAAGAGCACAGAATATCGTCTCCAATAAGAATCTAATGTTTTGTATCGTAAGTACACTCTTATGAAAATTTGATTTTTCTGACGATAACTCTAATAATTTGGTGCAAAAACTGATAATTAATCCAAAACTTAAGTTGAAAATCACCAATCAATTTGTCATTGGAATAAATCAGTAATTGAAATCACGATTAAAAATATTACAATTGTCTTATGAATGGTATTTTCAAAGTTCAAAATATCAGTATTTTCAGCACTTTATTCGATGCAAATTAATTATTAATATAATAATAATTAGCGATAACTGACGTCCAAACCGTTATCTCATATCTTGAATTGTGTTTTCATATTATCTCCAATTTATTCATAAGTTGAAAATCTGTGCCCAGAATAGAAGGTTAGTAGAAATTAAAGGTTAATCTAATCGATTATTTCAATTAAAGTTTAAGTTATACATGTTTTCACTGTTTTTACTGTAAAGAAGTTAAAGTTATTTGTTCTTGGTAAGTCTCAATATTATAATGACGAACCTATAGATAGATAATTATTCAAAAGAGATAATAATTATGTTTTCGGTCTGAACTTTTGCACTGGATTTGCACCCATTGTTAGACAAAAGATTTCATTGTATTGGTTCCGATATTTTTCTGAAGAATTCACAGATTTTTTTCACAGATTTTGGCTAAAAATCGATTAAATTGAAAACACTTTTGACTAAAAATATTTCGATGCGATTAAACGTCAAAATCATTTAAATGGAAAACTTTTGTGGCTCTGAGTTTTGGGTGAGTTCTCCATGTTTATAAATAATTCATTCAAATAAAACTATTTTAAAAGGATTGGGAGCTATCCTGGTATAATGAAAACTTCCCCGAATTCACCCTGTGCTTCGAGGATACAGTCTTGGTGTGGGTGCCGTGCGCTTTCCTTTGGGTTGTATCTCTCCTTGATTTATACAAAATCTATTATGAAAATAGTAGAAAACCTGTGCCGTGGACTGTCCTCTCTATCGCCAAAATGGTTAGTGATTTGTAAATAAGATATTTGAGAGATGAGTGACTTTTTTGACTTTTATTTTGTTTTTTCAAAGTTTTTCACATTTTGTTTATTGGGCTTAAGTTTAGTCGATTTGTTATATACAGTAATCAAATACATTGGCGACGATTACTTCGCATATGCCGTCGAGTTCTTCACTCCAGTCATCAAATCAGTTACTTTTGTGAGTAGTTCTATGTTGATTTTATGTCCATGCTCACTTTAATATAATAGATCTATGCAATTATGGTGATTCGAATGCACCGAATGCATGGAATCCATTCATCGAGTGTTTTATTCCTATTCTGGTTACTGCTGGCGATCGGCGCCACTTTCAACTACCGGACAGTTCTTAATATGATAAATGATGAGGTGAGTGCTCTATTGGATGCTCTATTAGATGCTCTAGCAAATTGGATTCTCACTTATCTATTCTATTGTATTAGACTTCTTTCAACGGCATACTCGACGGTTACACCTATACGTCAAGAGTGTTGTATTACCCGATTGTTGTCATCCAGTTATTGCTCTCTTGCTTTTCCGATGTCACAAACGAGGAATTTTCATCAAAAAGAGACTTGGTCACTTATTCAATCAAAATTGATTCAAATAAAATAATTTTGTTAAATATTTACAACAGAAAGAATGTCCAGAAGAGAAGGTGTCATTCCTATCCCGGCTCACATTCAATTGGTTCAATAGTCTAATATACCAAGGCTATAAAAAGCCGTTGACCTCTGAGGATATGTGGACTTTAAGCCAGAAAAACAAAACAAATGCAATACTCAATGTCTTCGATAAGGTTTGGGTTCCAGCCGTCGAAAAAGAGAAGGAGAACGCCCTGAGTAAAGCCTCGGAAGGGGAACAGGTTATCACCGAAGTTAGTCTTCTGAGTGCTATTGTAAAGACCTATTGGCCCGGAATGTTGTTTATCTCAATCCTGAAACTTATCGCAAGTCTTTTGACTTTTATCAATCCTATGGTTTTGGACCGACTCATTAATTTCATGGACCCGTCCAGTAATGAGCCGACGTGGAGGGGCTATTTGTATGCCTCTCTTATGTTCATTTCACCGATGTTTGAATCGATTTTCAACAGTCAATATGAGTACAGAATTAATTTGATTGGTATGAAAATCAGAGCCTGTGTTATATCAGTCATCTATAAAAAGGTAAAATCATTGAATACAAAACGTGAATGAAAATGTCATTAACCTACCCTGTCCAAATTGCCAAAATAGAGTTTGCGTCTCTCGAGCTCCGGCCGGAAAAATTTTACGACTGGAGAAATCGTTAACTTAATGTCTGTGGACTCACAGAGAATCTTAGAGTTCATAAATATGTTCAATTACTTGTGGTCGGCCCCCTTGCAAATCATTGTCGGTTTGGTATTATTGTGGCAACAGCTGGGAGTGGCCACATTGGCCGGGATGGCAATTATGTTACTTTTAGTGCCTTTCAATGCCTACATCACAACCAAAATGAGATTCGTTCAGATGATGATTATGAAGGAAAAAGACAAAAGAGTTAAACTCATGAGTGAAATATTAAATGGGATCAAAGTATTGAAACTTTACGCCTGGGAGGTCTCATTCAGAGACCTGGCCATGAAATACAGGGCCAAAGAGTGTTTATCTCTCAAATCGATGGCATACCTGAACGCTGCGATGGTTTTCACATTTAGTGCGGCCCCCTTTTTCGTAAATTTCGCTATTCCTACAAATGAATAACTAATTGCTAAGAAACACTTGTGTCTAGGTCGGTTTGGCAAGTTTTGCTACATTTGTTCTGTTATCGCCGAATAACATTCTGGACGCCAACAAAGCATTCGTTTCGTTATCGCTCTTCAATATAATTCGTCAGTCATTTCAAATTGTTATCATTGAAAATAATGTTTTCATTATTTATAGGAATTCCGATGGGATTTCTACCAATGATATTGTCGATGGGAGCCATGGTAATTCAATCATTTTTGCTTATATTCCAGTTTTATATCAAATCTCTATTCGATTTAGTTCTTGGTTTCGATGCAAAGAATCGATAAATACCTTAACGGCGATGAAATCGATGAGAACTCCATTTCACACAACGATAACATCAAATCTCCAGTTGTTGTCGACAACGGATCCTTTGCCTGGACTAAAGGGGAAGAACCTGTACTCAGGAATATATCGTTTCAATCTGGCAAAAAGAGATTGATTGGAATAGTTGGTCAGGTGGGCTCAGGTAAGTCATCCCTTCTCTCAGCAATATTGGGGGATATGGAGAAGTTGAAGGGATCGGTTAATATCAACGGCAAAGTGGCGTATGTTCCCCAACAGGCCTGGATTCAGAACGAAACTGTCAGACAGAATATTCTGTTCGCAAATGAATTCAATGAAATATATTACAATAAAGTTGTTGAGTGCTGTGCTTTGGAACAGGACATGAAAGTGTTGACTGCAGGAGATATGACTGAGATAGGTGAAAAGGGAATTAATCTTTCGGGTGGTCAGAAACAAAGAGTGTCATTGGCCAGAGCCGTATACGCCAACGCAGATATCTATTTATTGGATGACCCGCTCAGGTATTGTAAATCTGAGTCCTTTCATAGGAATGTCTAATAAATAATTTGTATTCAGTGCTGTTGACGCTCACGTCGGCAAACATTTGTTTGAAAAAGTAATCGGACCCAAAGGTATCCTCAATAATAAGACAAGAATTTTGGTCACACATCGGGTGTCAATGTTGCCATATGTCGACCAGATTATTGTCCTCAAAGACGGAACCATTTCAGAAATCGGAACATTTGATGAGTTGGTGTCAAATAGAGGAGATTTCGCTGAATTTGTGGCCGAATATATAGTGGAACAGTCGGACGCAGACATAGATCAGGAGGACATGCAGTTAATGGAAGGTATCGCTGATAAAGTAAGACCTTTCATAGAAAGGAGTCTATCGTACACCGAATCCATGGTTTCGGACACTACTAGCGATCGTTCGCGAAAGCCGTCTATATATCGGTCAACGAGTCGTATGGGAAGTAGAGGAAAGTCATCCGATAAATCCGATACCAAAGCCATAGAACGAAAGCCAAAACCGAAAAAAGTGGGCCGACTTATTGAACAAGAGATGTCTGAAACGGGTTCAGTCAAACTGGATGTCTATAAACGATATATGCAGACAATGGGAATGGCTTTGTGTGTGGTTATTCTGTTCTCATTTATCGCCTCAAATGTGGCGCAAGTGTTCGGCAGTCTTTGGTTGAGTGAGTGGTCTAACGACGCTCTCGACCCCAACAAAACGGGTGACACTGCGCTCAGGGATCTGCGTCTTGGAGTTTACGGGGGATTTGGAACAGTTGAGGCCATATTTTCATTGTTTGCAAGTATTGGTTTGAATTTAGCTTGCATCAAAGCAGCCAAAATAATGCACAATAAGATGATTATGCGGATAATGAGGGCACCCATGTCTTTCTTCGGTCAGTTTAACAAAAGTTTAAATACAGATTTATATCTTATAAATAACAGACACGACACCAATCGGCAGAATTTTGAATCGATTCGCAAAAGACATCGACACCGCAGACATGTCTCTGTTGTTCAATCTTCGAATGATGATAATGCAGTTCTTCCGCACAATCGTCGCCTTTTCGATGATAAGTCTGGAAACGCCCGTTATTTTGGCCGCAATATTCCCGTTGGCTCTCATTTATTATTTGATACAAAGAGTCTATATTTCATCTTCGCGTCAGTTGAAGAGAATTGAATCCACGACTCGTTCCCCGATTTATAACCACTTCAGCGAAACAGTAAACGGAGCCACAAGTATTAGGGCTTATGGTGTGTCAGAGAAGTTCATTAATGAGTCCAACAGAAGAGTAGACGACAATCATATCTGTTATTATCCGAGTTTTACGGCCGCGCGTTGGCTCGCAATCAGACTCGAGTTCTTAGGATACTCTATTGTATTCTTAGCGGCCATTTTCGCTGTATTGTCGCGACATTCTTTGAGCCCCGGAGTGGCCGGTCTTGCCATTAGTTATTCATTAAATATAACATCTATTTTAGGAATGTTTGTGAGGGCCGCCACTGACCTCGAAACTAATATTGTCTCAGTTGAGAGATGTCTGGAATATACAGAAACCAATACTGAGGTAAGGAATCGAAAAATAAAATATTGGTTAAACTAATTCTGATTTTAGGCCGAATATTATAATGAGATAACAAAACCGAACGACAAATGGCCAGAAAAGGGAGAAATCAAATTCAATACTTATAGCACAAGA
>JAQGBD010001032.1:0-19882 GCA_034698165.1 Punctoribates punctum | reverse complement strand
AACGCTTCGAGTACGGGTCCGGCGCCCAGAATAGTCTGTTCGACACCCGAGCCATGGGTTCCCTTTTGGGACAGTGCTGTCAAGTGGTGGAGCAGTAGATTCGTGGACTCGGTTTTGCCGGAACCCGATTCGCCACTGATTACAATGCATTGATTTGAACGTTTCCTGAGCATTGCCTGGGTGATAAAAATAGCTTGGTCATAATCTAATTTTAATTAAATGTCAATTTAATATCTAATTTTAGCTTGCCCATATTGGATAATTAATATTGTTCATGGTTTAATTAATATTCTTCTGATTAAATTTTAATTTTAGCTTAATTAGAAATGTTATCTAGGCAAACAAATCACACATTTTATGAAATGAGTATAAATTAAACTGGATAATTTTAAACGTATCTATTTTTACCTAATCTTATTATTTCAAATATATAAACAAGGTTACTGGGATATATTTGATAAGAGGAATGTCGCTCTAATTAAGGTTAATTAACGATTTGAGCTCTGATAAAGAGCAAGATTATACTGTTCTAAAGTTATATTTCATTCTTGGTTTTTCTTTTGTTGAAATAGTTAACAAGATTACGATAAAACAGAATAAAAACGTTTTCTCATTGTTCTGGATATTTGTTTATGTGATGAGTGTTTTCCTTTTCTGATGGATAATTTCAAATTCGAAATTCGTGAATAAATTATCTAGGACTTTGATTGATTGGTATTTTATTCAGAAATTGAGGTGAATTTTGTGAAAAACCTTTTCAGGCAATTACTCAAAATGTTTGCGATAATTATCTGAAGAATAATTTCCTAAACAATTAAAAATCAGTGGAAAAGAAAACCTTTTTTACTCAGTTTTCTGCTCAAAATTCAGGCGAAAAATAAACTTTCAAAAAGAATTTAATGAGTTTTTCAATTCACTATTGTTTTCAAATTTAATACACTTTTTAAAACTTTTATCGGAAAATAGGTTTAATTAATTGAGTAAAATATGTTTCTCTGTGAGAAAGAGCAAGCTCTATTTGAGTGATCTTGCTCAATTCATGATTAATCGATCGAATTAAATGATTGATTGAATATATTCGCGGGAAAGTACTCAGGAAAGGAATAATGAGCTCAAACTATGGATGCTAAAAGCCAAGTGAACCATGGTCATATTGATATGGAGTGAGCACATCCTGTGGCGACTGTAGACGGGATTTGTAGGCGTTTTGTATACTATTCACTGAATAAGGCCTCAAAAAACGTGTGCAATAAAGTAATTGCTTAATAAAAAGGTCACATAAATCATGTATTTCTCAAAATTGTGTAAAACTGTAGGAAAAGTAGCGCTAAAAGTCTCTAAACTGTAAACTATTTTATAAATTATTTTGAGTTTATCACTAATTTTTAACAATTATAATCTTGGCATGTAACACAAGAAAAATTTTAATCTATTCTAGGTAAAACGTTTTGGTCAAATGATATACATTTAAAACTTTAAGAAAAGTAGTGCTGAAAGTCTAAAAAAACTGTAAATTATTTCAAAGGTTATTTTAAAATTACCACAAATTTTCAACTATTATAATCTTGGACTATAAACGTATTGCATATTTGAATATAATCTAGGTAAAATCATTTTGCCAAGACATTTCAAATCAATTTAATATATTTAATTATTTATTTTTATTCGGAATTGCTTAAAATTTAACCATGAACAATTCAAAAATTTTCGTACAACTTTATTCCTAGCCATGTGTTGGCATAATCAATGTCATTACCCCTGACCTGAGCACAGAATAAAGGCTCTGAACAACAGATATTAAAATTCAAGAAATTATTTGAATTGAAAATCATTTCTAATTTATTCTCATTCACAGCGAAAACTGACGGGAAGTTTGTGTTCACTATATTCTGCTATTTTTGGCGGCACAGGGATGGGGATGGAGTGAACGGGGAGGGAGGAAAGGAATGTCGTACTAAGAGTACCAAGATCGAATTCATGATTACCTGATAAGCGGCGTCAGCGATGGCGAAGATATGTGGCGGAAGTTCACCCAAACGTCTGTTTTGGTAGAGCTGTACATACTTTGGGTTATATATCGGATAGAATTTGAACGGATTGACTGCGATCAGGATTGAGCCAACATATGTGTATATGTGACCCTTCTCGAAACGAGCCTGGTGAAAAAAATATCAAGATTAAGTTAGTTATTTAATTATAATCATGGAAGTTATTTAATTCAATTTAGTTTATTGAGTTCAGTGCAACTTATTTTCCTCGATTACTAGAGGTTTTTTTACCAGAGTATTGTACTGGGTAATTTTTAGAAATAGCTAGGACAAAATAAGGCGATCCTAGAGTAAGAGTAACACCCAAAGTAAGATAGGTGAAGTTGAAAATCATGAAATAATTTTGATCAAGTTAAAATTACTGTTTCAAGTTCAAATATCATGTTATATAGAATTACCAAGCAAAAATTTGAGTAGCGTCGTAACCAATTAATGAGTATTAGGTTCGAGGTTAAAATATAATTTTAATTGATGTAAAACTTACAGCTTTAATGGTAAAAATAAATATGAATTTTAATGAAATAATTTTAAATGTTCAACACAACAAAAATTATCTAGCAACTAATTAAATTTCAATCACTCCTTTTGTAAGACAAATTGTTTGTTTATTTTAAGGAAAAACGATCAAGGCGAAAGTCTATTTTAAATAAGGCTTCCATTAATGGAGACCTCATTATAATCATCACAATCTTCGTCGACAATAAGTCAGTTCCTTTTATGAGCAAAAATTTTTAAATTATAAACAAAACAATTAAAGCCATTGCCAGTGATTACTGAATATTATCCGACTTTGAGGGGAAAGACATTAATATTTTCCATAAAGTGTTCGCCAAAAATGAATGCAAATAACGAGAAAATAGGAGAAAGAAAGACAAAAAACTTTATGAAAAAAGTACTGAAAAACAATTGAGAAACACATTAAAGAGATAATCAAGACATGGCCAAGCTCTCCGGCTCAGAGGGGGCGCTATTAAGGGGGTGCTTTGTTTTTAAAAAAAATTCAGGGGAGGCGAATTTTCAAAATTTTCGGCTTCAGGGGCGATTCCGGGGTATTAACCCCTTGGACATGTCTGATATAGTCATTAAACGTTAAGTTCAGGTGTAAGACAACTAAATGTGATTTATTCATAGCTGGCTATTGAGTGAGGAATACCTGAGAACTTTTGGAAACATTATTCAGATGCAAAAATTCAATTTAAATTTAAATTAATGCTACTTATGGTGAACAGCCATCCCGGCCCTCGAATATGCAGTTCTGTGTGAAATATTGTGTAATTACTTTCACGACTAATTTATTAGATTTCATTGCTTTGTAAATTTGCTTGGTAATTTTGGCAAATTGTTATTTTCTTCTTAATCCGAAAGTTCTTGTTTAAATTCATCATATATTAGGATTTGTAACATGGTCATTGTAACAGTTTTCTATTTTATGTTTTTAAGAAGTTGATCAAATTTAAAATAAAACTATCTTGCTTATATATTTTGAAATATTAATAGAATTGTTTATATTTTTTTAGTCTTCAAATGTTCTTGGTAAAATTTGCTCAGTCGTAACCCAACAGGATCAATTTTAAAATCAGTCTAATATTAACTAAACTTGTAAATTATATTACAGTTTGTATAACAGAAATTCAAAACAAAAGTAAATAGTTTAAAAATGGAAATTTGCACTCATGTCCTCGCCTATTGAAGAATACCTTGCTCAAAAAAATATGAAAACAACATTTAAAAATATTTTATTAAAAATTGAATCTCTATGCATGATCTAGCCCATTTGACCTATCTAAATTAAACATAATAAAAATAATATACCAGATAAGACTCATACAGTTTTTGAATTCGAAATCAGTCCAAAAACTCATCTTTTAAATTAAGACGAAATTAAGTACACAATTAAATTAAAAGGAAGAAAAAAATCTTGTTTTCAAAATTCAGTTCACGGGTTACGAGTTTTTTGACCGAAACCTATACACAAAGTCTACTAATTTTATGCATATTTCTGAAGGAAATTCACATTTCTTTCATCTCCTTTTGAAAACCGCACAGAATATGAGCATATCTTTCAAGCGCTGGTAATTTCTAGTCTGAAATATGACTTTTTTTCAAACTTGCAATTTTCGGATCGTACCACTCATTGAGTAAATAACAGAACAAATCTCTTTTTTTTCGTCAAATTCCAAGAATCTATTGAAATAACTGTCGTCTCGATTGAGGAAATACTCATTTTGTTCGCTTAATTAGCATATCGTCTGATATAGTATTTGAAGGAGCGTTCAATTAGTCGTCAGCCAGGTATGAATGGAGTCAAATAAGGGATCGACTCTATTATAGACAGCCTATTGATATTGGGATGGTTTGATCGGACGGGGGACGGGGGGAGGGGAACAAACAGCAGCCGATTACGTACCCAATGAATGGGGTACTCATGAACTGTCTCTCAATCGGACCGCGAATCTCAACACAAAAGTACCGCTAATTTAGAGTTAATTTTAGGCGTTTTTCTCATTTTCTTTGCCGACATTTTTTTTGGATTCAGAATAAGTTGTTTTTTCTTCGATACAAATACTTGTTTACTCTTTTTTCTCGCTCTGCATAACATTTAAGCCAATGATTGCTATCTTTTTTCAATACATTCCTCCGAAGGCAATAAAATATCGGATTTTTTTCACCTCTCATACAGAGATTTGAAGATTATTCGTTCCGTTTTCTGCTTGTTTAGATTATGGCCGAGATTGTGTTTGTTAGAATTCAACGCTTGTTAATTGGATGTACCTGTTCCTAATGAGGATTATCGGAGATATTCGCTTGAATTGCGATAAATTTATACTAGATTAATTTCTTAATTAAAATTTTAATTATTGCTATTCCTGTTCTTTTCCGAGTCATTAAATTGGAATCAACATGCAACTAATTTAGTACAATATTTAATGAACCTTTCAACGAGAAAAGATGTCCAAGCTCATTAGAAATTAATTTATTCTAGTGTTCATGGTCATTTATTCTTGATAGTATCAATTATTTGTAAGTTCATTTCCGTTATTATAGCAAGTTCATTCAAACTTGTGAATAAAGTTATGACTGATCAAGATGATTGACAAAGATATTGTCACTCAAACCTTTAATGAGCAAAATAAAGATCATGCTAATTTATTCATATTTATTTTTTGCTGATGAGTTCTCTGAATTGAATTATGTATTAAATGATAAGTTATTAAGATTAAAATTCAAAACCCTTTACGCAATTTGCTCTTGGCAAAGTGAAATTTGAAATTTTTGTCTCTGTTCCCCCTAATCAGCAAGTTCCTAATTCTTTCCGCAACTGAATTCAAGTTCACTTCAAGTTTATAATGAGTTTTAAAAATAAATATATATATAAAAAGATATATTTTTGAGATCAAAAATGCCAAGAATTTTCTCAAATCATTTATCTTGTAATTAATTGAAAATTTGAATTTATGGGCAAATTTTATTTCTGTTTAAAATATTTTCAAAATTAATCTCAATTTCCAAGATTTTTGAGCCTATTTTCGACGATTATATTTAGAAATAGATTTTTCAGTAAAAAAACCGAAACATAAACAAAAATATTATTAAAGAGAATTCATTTTCAACACATATTTCAATAATTTATGGATTTTTTTTGAATGCATTCCAAACACCGAAAACCCAGTTTAGATGTGTGTTTATTCTGTGCTATTCTGTGCCAATATTTATCGACAGTATTTCCTAATTCCATAACTTATTTATCAATTATTTATTTCCGATTATAACCGAAATTCATTTCAAATCAAAGATAAGATAATAATTCAGTGAATTAACAGAAAAAATCCGTTAAACTAAACAATCAAATAATTAAATTCGTTGTGGAAATTATCAGGTCAGTTATCTAGGCAAAAAACGCCGATTGATTTGAGCAAATAATCAATCAGCAAATAGCATTTTTCTCCTTGTTCACAACTGCTATCGATAAAAGTTGTTTGCTTAACAGGAATTCCTATTTGACGGCAGTTTGTGACTTAAATTTACATTCAATTTAACGCCTGATTTAACACATTTTACGCTCTATTGGTATTCAAACACAACTTTCAGAGTTTAATCAACATTGGAATGATCCGGATGTTCAACAGGACCGTTAAAATTATGATCAAGGTCTTAGGCAGATGCTACCCAAGGTTTACAAACTGTAAAAGTTACCTATTTATTATCGTAACATTAACTGTGCAGGGAGATCTTAATTTTGGTGAAACTTCGCAATCCCATTTTATACTTGATAAATTAAACATTAAAACTGTAATTTTTACACAGTTGAATTATTTGATCATGCTGAAAATGAAAATAAGATTCTTGGTTTCTTAGATCTTTAGACTTTTTAAAATATTCCTTGGTAAATAATTAGTCAATAAAAAAAGATATATTTTATTAGTTCACACACTTAATGAGCGAATTGAACATGCTCATCCATCAATAATTGCCATTAAAAAGTGTTTTTGTTGTGTTTAGACAATGAACTTGAACAATTAGGCAGTTTGGTGTGATCGACCGTTATATAAGGCGAAAATAAAAGCATTTAATGTGCAAGTTGCAATATTTGTCATGCTCGGTCAACGGGCACAATGACAACAATGACAGCTCTAATGGGGAATTGACTGTAATTACAAGAGTGGGGAACAGCCTAAAGATTTTTTACGTGAATTTTACGCTCGGAGTCAACAATCAGTGGACAAAAACAGACGTAAAACACATCACATGAATGGCTCTTATTTTTAGGCAAACAATAAGTTCATTATTAAAATATTGAAAGCAATTCAGAAACAAATTACCAGGATTTCAATAATGGGATCACCAGGATATCATTTGTTAAGCCCTATTATCACATGAAATTATGATTTGAAAGTGATCTTGGTAAGAAAAATGAAGTGCAAATTCTATTCATTTAGGAAAATTTGTAAAAATGAACTGGTCTATTGTATGCCAATTAATTAACTATTAATTTGAGCATGGTTAAATAGAAAAGAGTTTATAATTTTACAGTTTTCAAAGAGAGCAAGAATAATTTTCCAGACTCAAAAAAACGACAACAAATCTAACTTTAATCAATCAAAATGACTTAATTTTAACTTGCTAAGTGGCAGTCCATCATTCTTATGTATATATTTCATGTTCTGTCCTGGTAATCGTTAATAAATTGCCTAGAAAAAAATCATTCTCTATATAACCGAGGCTTCAAAATAAGCCCTAAAAATAAAAAAGTTGTAAAAAAGTATATTAACTCTGAAGTGAAGACAAACTGAAAGACAGTTATCAGTCATAAGAGAAGAAAAAATAGTTTTCGTGTCTCAAAACAGGAAGTATTCAAACGGTAAGTGCAAACAGTTGTATGTCTTTCCCCCTTAAATACATACACAGACTGAGAGGGGGAACAGACATATAATGATAGGACTGTATTATCATTTTCATTGAGTGAATACCTCTTATGAATGAAAGGAATGAATACAAAAACAGTTTAATTAATTGAAGCGAAGAATTTCGAGTGAAATAAGAAATGATTACATAATGACTATAAACAGAGTAATAACGGGAGAAATGGGTTCACAACAAAACGTCGTCCCTTTCAGTAATGTTTTGAGAAAATGAAAATTTCAGAGAAAATTATTCACAAAAGAAAAGTAATTTAAGAGTTTTTTTTGGTCAGCATTTCATTAAAAAAGGTTATGAATTGAATTATAGTCTTCCCTACGAAACGGTTCCCAAACAGACACAGAGTTTACGGAAACCAAAAGTAAAAGTTGTCTTCAATTGTGTGGACAACAGAATGAGAAAAAAAAGTTATGTCTCTCCTCATGACTGTCCCCAACAGCCATATAACTGTCAGTTGCCTTTCGATGTCAGTCTTATTATACATTATTTGCGACTCTTCTGGTAATTAATTAAATCTTATGTTTGTACTGAAATGCATATGTTTTTTGCCATCAATTCCCTCCCTCTCCCCTCAAATGCTATTTCCTTTCACTCATTTCATTGCGATTTTACTACAGTCTACTTATGGTGTGCTCTAAATCATTCACCCTTTGAAATAGATAGCTACAATTGAGTTTGAAAACGAACTTCAAGAAATGCGAAAACAGAATCACCAAGCAATTTTAGCGGAAATTTCCTGTTTTCCCTTGGTAATCAACAACAAATTAATTAAATATAGATGGTTATTGATCAACCAAGGACACATTAAATGGAATTAGACTATAGAACACATGGAAAAGAGCATGAGCCTAATTTTTGCGGATATAAATAACACTGTCAATTGAATAAAGTCCCGTTGCCAATTATCCAATTTCAACTAGATTAAACAATTAACTGTCAAACTGATCCTGTTGTTGATAGCAATGATAGGACGACAACACCGTCTGATTAAAAACAAATATTTGTTTTGGAAGAGAAAGAGAAGAAAAAAATTGAATTCAATTAAATCCTAAAAAATATTTACATTCAGTCTATTATGGGATCGAAAACAAGGTTCACATCAAAAGGAAATTCATTTTTTCTTCTCTTTAACTAATCCAGGGATAGTCAAGGGGTTCGACCACAGAGGGGGTGTATCAATAGATTTTCTCATCGAAGAATAGGGGCGTTAAAAATTGTTCAGGGTTAAATACAGAATATGTAAAGTAAAGCCTTGTTTTCGTACCAAAATCTATAAGGGGGAGGTTAGGGGGTTCTCTCGATCAAAAAATAGTGGGTGTTCTAGTTATCCTGGTCATGCCTTCATTAAACAAACAATTCTTTTGATAGGAATCCATGAAAATACTGAATGAATGGATGAGTTTTGTCACCGAAAGAAATATATCTGAAAAAAAGTTTTATTCAAATTTGTTATGTGTTATGTAAAGTGGGTTTGTTTTTCGTTATGAAAACCCCATTATTCCTATTCATATGACTTATATTTGAAATGAAAATACGTTTTTGAATAAATATCAAAAATGTTTTCGCGATTTCATAGATTACTATTTATAGCATCCGAACCAATCTCTTTGAAATGTTATGAAAAGATGAAAAATAAGAACTCGGAATACATTTTGAGTTTCAAGCGAAGGATGAAATTAATACATAATTATCCACTCAAACGATTAGGTCATTCAAAATGAGATAAAAACTGAATTATTAAACAATTCGTATGAAAAAATCAAAAATTCATGAAAATTACTGATAAACTCCTTTTAATCACCATGGTAATCTAGTGGACGGATTAAAATTCAATTAAATTGATCTGGAAGACTTAAAAAAAACTAAACTACATATATTTTATAAATGAATGGCGCCATCAACTCGACCATTGCCAACATCACTGTCCTCAGAGATAGACTATCCGCCCACTGCCAACGCCGGACAGGACAAGATCCTTTTTCTGCCACAGAATGAGATCACCCTAATGGGCAACCAGTCCACCGATGACAAGGTATAAACTCATTAATTTGTACCATGCTCATTTTCCAACACTTCTATCCAGGGTATTGTGACCTGGCAATAGACGAGAGCACCGGACGAGAACAACGGCAAACTACACCACACATACCAGGAGGTAGTTAACACCTTGGTTACTCGCAAAACTACCTAGTTAATCAATTTAGCATGCTAAGTTTTGCAAGAACTCAATTCATGCAGAGCTGAGGAGACACCTCTTAATTGATTCAAAAAATATGGATTTAATTTCAAAAATTGAATTTCCAATTTTAAGCAAGGTAATAATTTTCACCCCTTCCCACTTCAGGGTAATTATTCTGTTCACTGTTCTGAACGTAATCACAAATAAACGTATTTCTGGTCCTAAAGTTGTTAAACAACTGAAACAAAAACTCAAAACCGATTCGAGTCTCATAACACCCGAAGTCATATCCATTGAAACTTTTGGTGAGTTTACCGAAAAAGGTGAACAAAAATTCAATTAAACTCCTTTTTTAAATGACCTAGTTTGTCAGAACGAGTGCTCAAACCACGGGTCTTGCGATCAGTACACCAAACGGTGTCTGTGCGAAGCCTTTTGGATGGAAGACATCATTAGATTTCATTTGGGAGACCGCGAGAGTAATTGCGGTAATTCTGACCAAAAGTCACCTTGTTCAATTGATAAATGACCAAGCATATTCTCTGATCTATAAATTGGAGTATTCTCTACATTATTATGATATCATTTACTGTTGTCATTGCAGTGACGGCCCTCTTCTGGACCTGTGTCTGCTGTATATCTCATCTGAAGGCCAAAATGCCGGTCCTTAAGACCCGAAAGTATAGGAAATCCAATCGCAACAGATATACACTACGGGACGACGAGTACGATAAAATTCAGGCAACTTTTCGGCTCAAAAACTTAATCAAAGAGTTATTCAAAGTTTATATTATATTTAATATACATTTTCTAAGTCTATAAATAAGTTAATTAATTAAATAAACATAACTTCCAAATGGTTTGAATCAAATGTTTAAATGAGAAAATCTTTTCGCAAATATGACAGAAATGACAGAAATATGACATACCTTCAAATTTTCTAATAGTGTCTGTTCGGTGAGATCTGGCAATTGGCACAAATCCGGATATTCTCTATCCCGGGGCTGATATAAAAATCGTAAAAAATAGTCTCTAATAAGTTGGCTGTCGGTGCTGTCCGTCCAACTGAGCGACCAGTTCATAGACTGCATCACTTTCCGGCGCAGACAAAATTTGTATTCGGCACCGGTGGCCACATTCGAGGTCGACTTCTTTGGCCACAGGAGCTGAAGGGCGACCGGACACTCGCTTGGGTCGATCCGGCGCTCCTTACAGTCCTGACCGCCGTCACAGTCGGTCATCACTTCTGCCAACTCATAGCAGGTGCTCTCCTTTAGGCCTAACTTATCGGCAATACAGTCGACAATCTCCTCGGCTGTGGTCGTCTTCGAAGCCTCAATGCTGAGCGCTTCGTACAGTCGGCTGAGAGCACCGACATATACTTGCAGTACATATCGTTCGGCCATTTTTAGCCGTTTGCACAGCCAATACTGCCTGTGCTGACTGTACACATTCACAGCACAACAACAACAGAGTGACTGAATAAAGCTCTGAAAATGTGTCTGATGTGCTTACATTAATAACGTTTGCCTATTGCCTCGTTTTTTGCCTCGTTTTTTGCCTCGTTTTTTGCCTCGTTTTTTGCCTCGTTTTTTGCCTCGTTTTTTGCCTCGTTTTTGCCTCGTTTTTGCCTCGTTTTTTGCCTCGTTTTTTGACTCGTTTTTGCCTCGTGTTTTGCCACATTTAGCCTCGTTTAGCGAGGTAAATTTAAGTTGCTATATATTCTTGTGCCAGCAACGAGTTTTCCCCCACTATGCAAATTTTAGCGGGGTATTTGTAAAACTAATAGCCATTCATTGAAACGAAGTTAGTAATCAATATTTCTCATGAATTGATCAAGGTATATTCAATCAGTTAAGAAACAGGAAATAACAGTTTTAATAGTTATTATTGTAATTAACTAGATGCAGTAAGACTATATCGTAATTTATACATTGAAAGTAATTCTAACCTTGATAATTCAGCTCAGAATGTTAATTTCAGTCATATTTCATCGATAATTTGATTATATAACATTGTTTTTGGAATTTCAGTTTTTCACTTTTACGACCTCAAGCAAATTTTAATATGCAACTTTCTCAAATTTACAATTGTAAGGTCATCAAGATTCTTCTCTTTTTTAAATTGATATAAGACAAATTGAGCAACGGCGAAGGGAAGGGGATAAAGTCCTCTTTTTCTAATTAAATTGTTTTTGTAGTGAAATTAATGAGAATAATATGATTTCTATTGTCACCATTCGATTCAGCATGTACATTTTAGTGAGAAATGATGTTTAAATTTCCACGTTTGTTTAAATCGTATTTTGAATTCTCCGCCCTCTAGCGACTAAATTAACCGAAATCGGGGAAAATGTTTTATAGTGCCGCCATTAGAGCAATCAATTTTTCATTGGAGGGGGGGGTTCCGCCATTTCCCTTAACCGACCAAACTTCAACTAATTTTAAAGGAAAACTTTGATGAGGAACAGAGTTATGCACTATAGATTATAGCAGGATACTCAGGTTTTACAGGACTACTATATTAATATATCATCCTTCTCGGTATATTAAGCTTGTTTAATAATATAGAATTACAGTTTACAATTTAAAATAATTGTTGTGTAAAATAATAGCATGTCGAAGAAACCCATTCAGGGAATTTTTTTTTATATTTTTTCATGCAAAAATCAAGGAGCAAGGTGCAAAAATGAGGCAAAAAATTGACAAAAAATGAGGCAAAAGGCAAACGTTATAGAATTTTCTACTGATTATAGTCTGACTGCGCGCGCAATCAGAGGACTTATATTCAAAACATGTATTACTTATTCAACAGACCTGACGACAAACTAAGGTATGAGTTCAGTGCCGAGTGATTGCTATATGAGATATTTGTAGCCATTTATCAGGTTTAAGCACATGAAACGTCAATAATTGCTAGATGAATTCTTGTCTCAGTATTGTCTCTGATGAAAAAAATATGTTTGGAATCATCAGAAGTCACGTTTCGTTCACAACATTCCCATTTTTTGACGCCAATTTTGAGCAAGGCATTCAGGCGTTCCACCATTCCATCTTGCTAAACTGGGCCTGAATTCCTAGTCTAGACATGTGTTGCAATTTTTTCACTCTGGTCATTTGAAATCAAACAGTTGTGATGTTCTCATATTTAAACATAAATTCATTGTTTATCACATTTTTGTTGTTTTTATTCTTGTTATTAATTAATGTGAATATAATTAACTCGCTATCGATCTCCAAACTCAACTGTCCCTCGAGTGACTACTTGCCCCTGGAAGTCATTAATCGGGTCACACCTAAAGGTACTTGACAATTTCCTCAAAAAATAACCAGGAACAACTATTTTACTCAACTAAAACTCAACATACTCAATTAAAAATTATATAAAAACATAGTTAACAAGCTTAATTTGCTGATTTCTAGGCATAAGCTCGGTAGGCCTGTTCACCAAGCTGCCACAGCACAAGACCCTGTTGAGTTGCACCCAGTCCTGTTGTATGAGGAGCTCATGTAATGTCGTTTTCTTTCACAACAACACCTGTTTTCACATAACCTGCAACTCAATGGAAGTGTGCGAACCCATCAAACGTACCGGTGCTAAGTTCAGCAAAACGTCCATGGTCTTTGTCAGAAACATTGCCGATATCACTGAACAGGACCCAGATTCGATTTTCTCCACTGATTACCAGGAAAGGTGACTTTAAATTAGCAAGATTCTTATTTTACATTGAAAATGATCATGCAAACCTAATTATCTCTAGTGATGACGAGTACCAAGATCAAAAAAAGAGGCGAGAGAACAGAATCAATAACCTCCTGGAAAATTATTTGACGGCTGAGGACACGGAACAGCCCCTCATTGGGTCCGACTTCATTTGCAACTTAGGAATGAAGGACTGTCCCGAAAATGAGTTCTGCAAGAAGTCCGGTAATAGACGACGTCAGGGGATATGTATGTGCGCTAAGGGTTGGGTCAGAGATGGCCAGAGGGTGTGTCAGCCCATAGTCAAGACAGACACCTACCAAGTGCTTAATGATGAGGCACAGGACAGGACAGAAACACCTATGATCTCAAACATGACGACCGGTGGCTCAGGAGGCGGAGGATTAACGCCCGGTGCTGTGCCAATGCGACACCTGGTCGTGTCCGCCGGCCCGGATAAAGTGATCCAGTTGCCAATTGACGAGACAACCCTATCCGCGTTCGCATTCATAGCCCCGCCGTCGGTGAACGAGACCTCGAAGACGTTCCGATACGAGTGGCAGTTGATTGCGAAGCCGTCCACCGAAGAGGTCGGGAATATGGAGGGCTCGAACACAGACCACATAAAACTGTCACATTTGAAGGCAGGTAACTATACATTCAAACTGGTTGTCACCGATAAGGACCTGAACGGAAGTGCCCAGGTCAATGTCACCGTTTTGCCCCCCAAACGGGTGAACAAACCCCCCGTTGCGGTCATACAACCGGCCAACTCGACTGTCCAGTTGCCCAATAAGGACACAGTCCTCGACGGCTCCTTTTCCCAAGATGATAATAACAATAAGATTGTTAAATATGAATGGTATGAGTGACCATGCTAACTTTTAGAATAAGTAATTAATGATCACCATGCTCATTTTCTTAAAAGGCAAGCACTGGCGGTTCCCATCGGTTACCCAAACATTCAGTTGATGTCGAAGCCTATCCTCCAATTGAAAGGACTTTTGCCCGGTTTATATCAGATTAAGCTAACGGTGACCGACTCTGACGGCGCCATCAACTCGACCATTGCCAACATCACTGTCCTCAAAGAGATAGACTATCCGCCCACTGCCAACGCCGGACAGGACAAGATCCTTTTTCTACCACAGAATGAGATCACCCTAATGGGCAACCAGTCCACTGATGACAAGGTATAAACTCATTAATTTGTATCATGCTCATTTTCCAACGCTTCTATCCAGGGTATTGTGACCTGGCAATGGACGAGAGCACCCGACGAGAACAACGGCAAACTATTAGCTGTCGATATGGACGGCACATCCACGCCGTTCCTACACCTGTCCAAACTGGAAGTGGGTGTCTATAAGTTCGTACTGAAGGTGACCGACACATCCAACCAGAGCTCTACCGCCGAAGTCCACGTCTTTATCAAACCGGAGAACAATCAGCCGCCGGTCGCCATAACAACCAAAGAGATCAAAGTAGTCCTACCCTTGGAAAAGGCGGTCATTCTTGACGGGAGTCAATCTCACGATGACTCGGGGGTTAAGCGCTGGCTTTGGGAACAAATTAGCGGTAAAATATCATGGGCATTTAGTTCACGGTAGAATTAAAAGTGATTTTTGACCATGCTCATTTTGGCTCAGGTCCAAAACAGCTGCAAATTTTGAATCGGAACGAATCGAAGGCCAATTTGACGAATAAATTAATTCCCGGAGAATATGAGTTTCGGTTAACTGTTTGGGACTCAAAAGAGTCCAACTCTTCCTCTTCGGTCAGAGTGTCGGTCATTCAGGAGAAGAACTCTCCGCCAATTGCCAGCGCCGGCGGTGACATCACTGTTACACTGCCTGTCACTGAGGTATGTCCTCTAAATACTATTGATTCACAATTTTTGACCAAGATCTTGTTTTTGATTGAATGAAAGGTAATTTTAAACGGGAGTCAGTCCTACGACGACGTGGAGATAGTGTCGTACGTATGGGAGCGCACATCCGAGTCCCTGGCCTTCGGGGACATAATCAACAACTCTTCCTATACTCCGGTTCTTCGTCTGACGAATCTGATTGTCGGCAGATATCTGTTCCGATTGACGGTTGCCGACAGCCAGGGATCCCAATCCTCAGACGTGGCCTCACTAATAGTGAAGCCCCCGCCAGACATGAGTGACCAAGTTGAGTTATTACTCAACACTGACGTCAGGTCGTTCACCAGTGACCAGGAGTTGACTGTCTTGAAAAGGCTGGAACTCCTCATCAGTGATGGCCAACCAATTAAAGTGCAATTAATCAAATTGGACGCCACCACACATACTAGAAGGTAATTATCACCAGCAATTAGCAAGGTAATAATTTTCTCACCCTTTCCACTTCAGGGTCATTATTCTGTTCACTGTTCTGAACGTAAACACAAATAAACGTATTTCTGGTCCTAAAGTTGTTAAACAACTGAAACAAAAACTCAAAACCGATTCGAGTCTCATAACACCCGAAGTCATATCCATTGAAACTTTTGGTGAGTTTACCGAAAAAGGTGAACAAAAATTCAATTAAACTCCTTTTTTAAATGACCTAGTTTGTCAGAACGAGTGCTCAAACCACGGGTCTTGCGATCAGTACACCAAACGGTGTCTGTGCGAAGCCTTTTGGATGGAAGACATCATTAGATTTCATTTGGGAGACCGCGAGAGTAATTGCGGTAATTCTGACCAAAAGTCACCTTGTTCAATTGATAAATGACCAAGCATATTCTCTGATCTATAAATTGGAGTATTCTCTACATTATTATGATATCATTTACTGTTGTCATTGCAGTGACGGCCCTCTTCTGGACCTGTGTCTGCTGTATATCTCATCTGAAGACCAAACGGCCGGTCCTTAAGACCCGAAAGTATAGGAAATCCAATCGCAACAGATATACACTACTCGACGACGAGTACGACATCGGCGGCGGCGCCGACAGAATGGAACTGTTGGCCAATAATGTCAAAGAACTAAACTCGAAGACACTTATGTCTGACTCATCGGACTCCCAGTCGGACACACTTTTCGATATGAATTCGACCAATAATTTACTTAACAATAAACTGAACTCGAATTCGAATCAACACCAGAAACGACATCAGAAGTCATTGAATGGTCTGATCGCCGGTAAAGACAACCGAAAGGTCCGGACCTGACTTCGACCTCAAATGACGCGAATATTTTGATAACACAATGATTATTCAACCAAGAACATATTCCAAAAAAAACAAGCTTGATGAATTGCCATGCTTATTTGACTTAAGTTGATTTTGATATTTTTTACTGTTACACTTAAATTTACATTGGTCAATTAATTTATTATTCATTAAAGAGATGTTTTTTCAGCTTGCTCACTTTCTGTTTGGTGTGTTTGATGGAAAATTACCATGTTCATTAAAGTCATACAACTGTGTGGTCATAGAATTCAAGTCATTTGCATGCTAATTGTCCTCTTAATTCACCATGTTTGCAATTTTTTTCTTACCAATGATTTTTCTGTGATAAATGTACTTGATTCTTATTGAATTTCTGTTTCACCATGTTTAATTTAATTGATTTAAACACTATTTATTAAAAATAATTTATTTCAATAAAAATTTGAAGAAACTGAAACTTAACAAGATCATATTTAATTAATAACTAAAAGTAATTAATAAACACCTTGCTCATATTTTTAAGCCTTAATCATAGTGTCGACAGCTTTGAGTACCAAAAGCTGAACGGATTTCGGGGCTTTTTCATAGAGTCTTTTGACCATGGTTAGATCACAGATCGGTTCTGGTTTAACCTTTTTCTCCTCTTCCAGTATCTTGGTTATTTTATCGAATGTCTTGCTCAAGAAGTTCTTTATATTTTCCTTGACATCGTCGTCAGTATCATAAGCGCCTTCAGTTATCCCTGCCCATTTATTCATCACACTGTTGGAATAAATTAACATGGTAAATTTAAATTTTTCAGTAACAAATTAATCAATTATTAAATTAAACTTGGATAAATTATTTTGAAAACATAAATCAGAATGAAATACTAGCTCAAGTTTGCTTGATAAATCAATTTAAATTGAAAATTCATAACTTATCAAGATCATTCGTTTCACCGAGTTATCCAGAACAATACAAATAGACCTAGTTCCTCTTACCACATGAGTGCACCCATTGAACTCTTCTTAGGCTCCTTTACGATGTACATCAAGATTTCGAGCAAAGAATCTCGGTGAATTTTGGTCTCGCGGGCGGCCATATAAGCGTAGTTTCCATTTCTCTTGATATTACCCGCAATCTGGGGGTCACAGAACTTCTTGAAATAAGCCTGGCCATCTTCGGCAAAGACCTTGCCAATTTTTTGCACCACTTTATTATCGAAGAGTTTATTGTAGAGTTCGATCTCCTCTTCGTGTTTGTAATTGTGCCTGGTTAAACAAATGAATTCAACTCTTGCAGATAAAATCAATATTACCTTGTGCAGTAATCGTGGTACTCGCGTTGGTCAAGTGGCCAGGGATGTCTGGGGTCGCCAAATATCATTCGCCAGGCTAATTTATGGTCCCATTCGTCCAGTTCCTTTGCTGGTACTTTTGAAACGCTGCCCGACGAAGAACTAGAGGAAGGACTAGAGGAAGGACTAGATGAGCCATGGTGATGATGATGATTGGCCTTGGTCGTGGGGGTTGTTGTAGTTGTAGTCGTGGTGGAGTGCGTTGTCGTTTGTCCCTCTGCATAAATACCTTGAAACAATTTTAAAAAAGAGAATATTGTCTTGAATTAGTTCTTGAACATTTATAACTAGCTCACATATTAACAGAATAGGAACCAGGAACTTCATTATCATGGTTAAATTATTCTGATTATTTATGCTGTCACTCCTCTATGTCAACCCCTTATGGCACTGATTTTCACCAATTAATTAATTAGTTATGTGATACTTCTTGGCTATATTTAATTACCTTGGTTATTTCAAAAAATTACTTTTGTATTCAAAAATTTTTGACAATTTAAGTGTAAATGAAGTGAAAAATGATTTATTGAATTAATTAAATTATTTTTGGAAAATTTTAACAAAACTATCTTGATAGCAAACACCTTGATCGTATTTTTATTTAGCCTTAATCAAAGTGTCGACAGCTTTGAGTACCAAAAGCTGAACGGATTTCGGTGCCTTATCATAGAGTTTTTTGACCAGGGTTAGTTCACATTTATTATCTGTTTTAGCCTTTGTTTCATCTTCCAGTACCTTGGTTATTTTATCAAAAGTCTTGGTCAAAAATGTTTGTATATTTTCTTTGACTTCTTCATCAGTATCATAGGCGCCTTCAGTCATCCTGGCCCATTTATTCATTACACTATTGGAATTATTAAACATGATCATTTTGGATATTATATTATTAAATTAACCTTGGACTTATTTCAGAAAATAATCAATGAAAATGGTAGAAATTATATTTAACAAGATAACCCAATAAAACACTGCCTTGCATTTGCAATTAAAAATTCTTATATTATCAAGATCATTAAAATTTATGAAATATAACTAGGATATCTTACCACATGATTTTACCCATGGTACTCCCCTTCGGCTCCTTTATGCTGTTCATCAAGATATCCAGCAATGAATCTCGGTGAATTTTGGCGTTACGGGCGCTCATATAGCAGATGTTCCCATTATACCTGACAAAACTTGCTCGCTCATAGCTTTTCGGGTCACAGTACTTCTTGGTATAAGCATGGCCATCTTCGGCAAAGATCTTGCCAATTTTTTGCACCACTTTATTATCGAACTGTTTATTGTAGAACTCGATCTCCTCTTCGTGTTTGTAATTGTGCCTAGGTGGAAAACTCAATCGGTTTCTTACCTAAGAACTAATCTAACCTTGTACAGTAATCATGGTATTCACTTTGATCGAGTGGCGCCGGATGTCTGGGGTCGCCAAACGTCATTCGCCAAGCTAATTTCTGGTCCCATTCATCTTGGTCTTTTGTTGGAAAGGTGGCCGACGATGAACCTTGTTGATTGGCCTTGGTGGTGGTGGTCGGAGTGGTTGTTGTGGTGGGCGCTGTTGTAGTAGTCTTTCCCGTAGTGGTAGTCTGTGCTGTAGTCGTAGTCTGTGCTGTAGTGGTCAGCACTGGCGTCGTCTGTCCGCCAACATAAATAGCTTGATTAACATTTAAAATGAGTAAAGGTGCTTTTTCATTATTCAATACATATTGTACTTGCTCACATAATGACGGAATGAGAACCAGAATTTTGATTATCATGGTTAAAATATTCTGTTTATTTGTTGAGTCGCTCCACTTTGTCAGCCCCTTATGGCACAGATTTGCACCAATTAATTAATCAGTGCAATCAGTTATGCAATACTTCTTGGCTTTATTTAATTACCTAGATTCTTTCAAAGTTTAGAATTTTTTTTTTTGAATATGCAGGGTAAATTAAAACCAGGCATGCGGAAGGTCCGCGACCCTAGGGGGGGTCATAGGGTAGGGTCAAACGGATCTCGGTCTAGGGGGGGGGGT